>SNQJ01S0054408.1:18024-30353 GCA_010110895.2 Picea sitchensis | reverse complement strand
AAGCCCTCCATAGATAAACCGATCGACCACCTGAATTCTATAGTGCCACTGAGAACATTGCTTGGGAAGATACTCTCTAGTACTTGGGTAGTCGGGTAGTACGGATAAGGGCATGATCTAGCCTCCTTAGTTGGTGCCTTGAGATATTGGGCTGAGTACTATTGTTGGACCCCGCACGTATATCATAGAGATATAGAACAGGGAAAACCCTTGTCTGTAGAAACCCTAAATACCCTAACCCTCGAGACAAACAAAAACAGAACATACAATATCTATTTCCTTTCAACCTTACCTCCTACATTCTGGTTGCGAAATTACTACACATTTCTTCTTGTTAAGAACTTGGGCATTTCAACACTACAATATTCTTCAAATCAAAGTATAAGTCCACATGAAAAAAAAAGAGTATAGTGGCCCCTCCGACACACTTATTTGGGACCTATCCCAGTAGATTCCCCTTTTCACCCTGATCGTAGTCATACCTTTCATTTTTAAGCCTTTTTTTTTTACCCGACCCCTTCCCAACGTCTCTATTTTCCACCTCTCCCATTATTTTCCCTTTTTCTCCCTGATCATAGTGGTACCTATCACTTATAAGTCCTTTTTTATGGTCCCACCAACCCATTTTCCCATACCAACATTCCCCATATCCAAATGGACAACACTTGCAACCAAGACCTACAAGATTCCATCAATCAAACCAAGGAGTCCCTCCAACAAGTGGCATTTGATATTGGCTCTACCAATTCCCACATTGAAAGATTCGAGACCCAAGTCTAGCAAAAGTTTGGCGCCATGGATGCCAAATTCATTAACCAATTCAACACCCTCTAGTCTACTGTCAACTAGTTGTTGAACCGAACCTAGGGTCCTTCTTCCCCAGGCCAACCAGATGGTGTTGATTCCTCTCATTCTCTGAATTTTCAATCCAATTCCTTTCATCATGACCCCCGTCTTCCCCGAGTTGAAGTCAATAAATTTGATGGCTCCGGTCCCACGAGTTGGGTCACTCAAATGGAGCATTATTTTTCTCTGCATGGAATTACTAACGAGTTGGCCAAAGTTCATTATGTTGTTCTCTATCTAGATCCTGAACACTGGTAATGGTGGCAATGGTGTAAAAATGCACATTAGGGGTATATTGCATGGACCCAATTTGTTTTCGAGCTCTATGAATTCTTTGAAACTGACACCCACTATTTAGGTCATTTGACCAAGTTGAAACAATCAGGCACAATGGAATACTTTATAACTGCTTTTGAGCATTTGACTTTTCAAACCAAGGGAATGATATATGTGTTCTTCCAGGAATGCTTTAATGACCTAAAGGATGAAATTCGAGCCCAGGTTCTCATGAATCTACCTTAGACTTGGTTGGATGCTACTAAACGTGCCAAAGAGCCCCAACATGTTGTTTTTTCCTAGAACAAAAAACCCTCTTTTGTTCCTTGCCCTTGACCCACAAATCCTGCCCCACCTGCCACTCCCCTCAAGGTCCAAAAATTAAATAGGGTTGAAATGGCTAAGCGCCAAATCAAGGGTATTTGCTATAATTGTGATGAAAAATGTTTTCCGTGGAACAAGTGTAAGGAAAAAAAACATTTTATGGCCATTTTAGAAGATGTTGCTGAAGAAGAAGCGACAATTCCCCTTGTTAAACAACCATCCCATCCCGATGCTACCCAAGAGCCCACTGACCGACCCACCTGAAGTTGACCCACTCATTTCTTTGCATGCCCTCATTAGCTTCTCTGCTCCACAAACCCTCAAGCTCATTGTCTATATTAAACATCGAAAAGTCATCATCCTTCTTGACAATGGCAACACCCATAATTTTATTCACCGTCATATTTCCCAGGAAACTAATTTCTATATTCGTGCTGTCAATAATTTTGAAATCATGATAGCCAATGGTGGGTCCATGAAATGTGGTGGGAATTGTGAAAATTTACATCCTCAAATTGGATAGCACCACCTGAAAATCTCATATGTTTTCCATTGACATGGGTGGTTGTGACATTGTGCTAGGTGCTAAATGGTTACGCACTTTGGGCCCCATTCTCATGGATTTTAATGCGTTTACCATGAAATTCCAATAGGAGGGAAAACAATATAAATTCCAAGGACTCACAGCCTGTTCTCCTGAGATCATCAGTTCCCATCGCATGGAAAATATCCTCAATAAATGTCACTCTGGTATTATTTCCCAAATCCATTCCATTCAAGTAGTTGAGACACCCTCTATGCATCATGACCTCTAAGCTATCCGCTCCAAACGTCAAGATTTTTTTTCCACTCCTCAGGAACTTACACCTTCTCATGGTGTTCATGATCATTCCATCCCCCTTTTACCTAGCAATATTCCTCCCAATGTTCTCCCTTATCGTCATCCATTTTCCCAAAAGAATGAAATTGAGAAAATTGTGCAGGAGTTGCTCCAAGCGTGAGTTATCCACCCTAGTACTAGCCCTTATTCTTCTCCTGTGGTCATGGTACTCAAGAAATAAGGTACTTGGAGCATGTGTCCTGAATTTCATGCCCTCAATAAACTCACCATCAAGGAAAATTTTTCCATTCCTGTCATTGATGATCTCTTGGATGAACTAAGTGGTGCTCAGTACTTTACTAAACTTTATCTCAGTTATGGTTACCACCAAATACGTATGAACGATCCATAAATCCCTAAGACTACCTTTAGAACTCATGAGGGTCACTATGATTTCTTGGTCATGCCCTTTGGCCTGTGTAATGCTCCCTCCACCTTCCAAAGCCTCATGAATAATGTCTTTTGTCCTTTTCTCCATCATTTTGTCTTAGTTTTCTTTGATGATATTCTCATCTATAGTAAAAATTATCCATCCCATCTTTCCCATGTGTATCAAGTTCTCCATCTACTCTCTCAGCACCAATGTTTCCTCAAACAATCTAAATGTGCCTTTGGAGCCTCAAAAGTGGAGTACCTATGCCATATTGTGGACAAGGACGATGTACAGGTGGATCCTAAGAAAATTGAAGCTATGCAGGATTGGTCTCGCCCTAAAACTCTTAAGAGTTTGTGTGGATTTCTGGGTTTAATAGGTTACTATCGCAAGTTTGTTAAGAATTATAGAAAAATTGCAGCCCCTCTCATGACTCTTCTTAAAAAGAATGCCTTCAATTGGACTCCAACAACTGACCAATCCTTCCAGGCCTTGAAAGCAATTATGTGCACGACTATGGTCCTAGCCCTTCCTGAATTCACCAAGAATTTTGTCTTGGAATGTGATGCTCCTATAAAAGGAATTGGGGCAACCGTCATGCAATATGGCCAACCTTTGGATTTCACAAGCAACCAACTTTCAGACCAACATTTGGGCCAATCCATATATGAAAAGGAAATGTTGGCTATTCTACATGCCGTGGATATTTGGCATCCTGATTTATTGGGGCAACGTTTCCATATTAAAACTGATCACCAGAGCCTCAAGTATTTTCTGGAACAAAGAATTTCATCCTTGGAGCAACAAAAATGGGTCACCAAGCTCTCTAGCTATGATTATGAGATCAATTATAAGAAGGGAAAAGAAAATGTGGTTGTTGATTCTCTTTCTAGAAAATATGAAGAAGAAGGGTCCCTCTTTTCTGTATATTTCATTGTACCAACTTGGCTCCAAGATGCTCACCAAGAATGGTTGCAAGATCCCAAAATCTTTCACCTGATCCAACAATTGCAATAAAATTCTCGAGTTTCTCCAGGGTACTCTTGGAATAATAAAGAGATTCACTACAAGGGCCACCTATATTTAAGAAAACAATCCCAAATTAAATCTACGGTGCTTTCAGAGCTTCATGCTTCACCCACTGCTGGGAATTTAGGGTTTACCAAAACCTATGAAAGGGTCAATCATTCTTTTTTTTGGGATGGTATGAAATAGGACGTTGACAACTTTATGGATGGATGTGATGACTGTCAACGCAACAAGGGAGAAACCGACAAATACCCCGACATACTCTGTTAGGGTTCACTAATGTGAATAAAGTCAGAGTCTTGTCAAGTGTTTTTATTGATTTCTAAAGTCATGAATTGGTCTGCTAAAGACCAAGACATGACTCAATTAAAGTGTATATATATATATATATATGTATGTTGAGTCCTTCCAGTCTAACACTTGTTTATTCTTTGGTCTTGATTCAAATTTGTCTAATATCGTACCTCTTGTTTAGGAGGTATAGTCGGTCAAGTCATGTCAAAAGGGAGTGATTAGTCATCAATGTCCAGTTGTTAGTTAGTCAAGAGTCACTTGTCTTGTAGGAGTGATTTTTCATCATTTCAAAACGAAAAAAGTCATGGAAAAGGGTCATCATGGTGATGTGAAATGTGTCATGGTATTTAATTGAGTTTTGTCAAGTCAAAGTGTTCTTTTGTATTGATTAGACACATGAACAGATCAATTTTTTCCAATGCTGCAAAAGTTCACTGCGAAAGCTCCTAAAATTTCGCAGCGAACAACTGTCATTATCTTAGTGATTTTCCCACAATATCAAGGGGTTTTAATTGAATTTTTGGCTGTGAGGGATAAGTACACATGCATTAGCTCATAAAATAACCATCTCCTTCATTCAAAAGCACCTTAAGCCATAGAAAATCCTTGAAGCTCTTTTCATTGAGAATCTGGTGTCTATACCTCCACGCTGGGAAATCGCCTAGTTTGTTGTGCAACTATATGGATCGTTGTGAAACTGTGTTACGCTGTGAAATTGCCTAGTTCGCTGCACAACTGCCTGGCTCACTGTGAAATTGTGTTACACTGTGAAATCCATGTCTTATGGTAAGTTATGAATTCAATTTTCTCCAAGCTTTTTTCTTTGTTGTGTTTTGATGTGTGAAGACCTTAGACATTGTGACATCTCCCACCCTGCTGCTGCAAGCTATTTTTACTGTGAAACCATAATTTTAACAACAAACCCTAGTGATGCAAAATCTTTGTTTCATGAGTTGTGATCCTAGCTTATATGTTGAGGGATTCTCTCTTTCAAAATACTCTCTGCTTTCGTCAACCCTAAATAAATTGGTTGTCGATTTTCTTTGCAACAAAGAACACACTTCCCATCAAACTCTTAGAACTACTAAAAACCTAGATACTATAGGGGTTAGACCATTGTTTTGTTTTTCAAAGAAGAAATTTCATTTCATTACATCATGGCAGCAATGACAACAATGGAAAAGAAGAAATACAACAAGGGTGGAGAAATTTGCAGGTTTGAGCCTCAAGGAATGGATTTGCTGAATTCATACCTGATGAGCATAGATTATTTACAATAGGTTGTGTGTTTATCATTTTGTGAGAAGCTACAAGGATACAAATAGAGGTGGAAAACTAATTTTCCCTGAACTTTGAAGGCAACAAAACTAGAGATGGGCCTCTAGAGTTCCAGGTGACARGGCATACAATTGYTGCTACAATAGAGAWTCCCACACAAGGAGACATGTGGTTCAAAGGTATGYCACTTGACTTCACCTTCTGGAATGAATTATTTAAACCTGAGCATCAAGATGAAGACCTAACAGTTGGAGTTCCAAGGAAACACATGCTTGATCCTTTTGATATGATGTTGAGGGTCATCCAAAGGTACTTTACTTGTGAAGCACATTTCAGGAAGGTATATAAGTATCACATAAGGCTGCTGATGCAATTTACAGGAAATAAACCCCTCAACTTTCCTTATTATCTATACAAGATCCTTGGAAATATGGAAGAAAGGGTACAAAATAGAACCAAACATATTGAGGTCAACCTATTTCATTTCTCTCTTATCAAAATTTTAGTGTTGGAAGAACTCATGAAGACCAATACTGAGTGGGAGTCATTCTTAGCCTCAACAAGATTTCCCTCAGAGATTACCACTCCCTAAACAAACAAAATTCCACCTTCTTCAGCTGGAAAGATAGTTTCAACAAGTCCCGAGAGTTCTAAAGAGAAGAAGAGTAAAATATCAAGTGAACAAGGTGAAGGAAATGAAGCAACTGTTCTTGAAACCTATATAAGTAAAAATAAAGTTAAAAGGCTCATATTCAATCTTGAGACAACTGAGAAAAGTATAGAAGCCCCTGTCAGTCAAGGAAACAAAAGGAAGAGAAAGGTAGTGGAGGAAAATCCTAGGAAACCTTTAACTAGGTCCGCTACTAAGAAAATCACTCTAGCAGAGAAATATGTCACTGAAGCTACTATCCATCATGTGGTTGCAGAGACTATTGAGATACAATATTCACCAGAGAATGATGGAACAATACAAAGATTGGGACAACAACTCAAAAAGGCACATAATACCCTAACACATATGAGAGCTGAGGAAAGAACTATGATTAAGAAAATATCTGACAATTTTGACCTATATGAAGAGGCCCTTGAAAAAAAAAAGAGAATTATAAGGAGATTCTTGCCTCTGCACATGCAGATCAAACACCTCTATCAACAAAGCACACTCCTAAAAGTAGAAAACAAAGCCATGAAGAAAAATTTGTAGCAGTGAGAAGAAGAGGATAAAAGGAACTTGGATGTGTTATCCCAAGCGACGATTGAATGACTTATGAATGGTCATAGGTCACAAAGTTAGATGCTCGTCAATTTTGTCCCAATTTTGATTATACTCAAAGGTTCAAATGATAAAATTAGACTTTGATTTTGTAGCTAGATAATATTTTAGGTTTGAGTTTTTGATTATGTCAAGACACGTTTTGGTGTACAATTTTGGTGTTTTGAGATATTATCAGACTTCTCACTACCTTACATATAGAAAAATAAAATAAAATGAATGATCTGAGGCCTGAACAGAGTTTTGCAGTGTGGCTCGCTGCGAAATTTGCTGTAGCTTACAACACGCTGCGAAACCTCCCAGACACTGAGAAACTGGACCTATTTTTCGAAATCAACGTCCATAAGAAATGATTTGACCTTCCAGCTGTCAACCCATTGTTGGTTTTACTTATGTTCTAACCCATATTCTAACTACAGGATTACCAACAGCCATTCGATCATTGGCCCTTCTGGATACCAGAAGGAAACACAGCGCACAAAGTGCACTGCGCAGTCCCACCCGAGATGGATTCTATGGGTGGCCGCAGGACGCAGATGTATGCAACCTTGGGATGAGATGTGTTTCTCTCTCAGAGGCATTAGATCCACTCAACTACTAACCCTCAAATACCCATGTATTAGGCTAACTCTATCTCTTACCAATGACACAACATATAACCAACAAACTTCATTAACCATTATAACCACATGTATTCCATGTTAAATATTCGTCTACTATACCATAAGCTTCAGATATAAATGCTAGCTATAACATTCATTTAATTAAAA
The DNA here is from genome assembly GCA_010110895.2 of Picea sitchensis. NCBI lineage: Eukaryota > Viridiplantae > Streptophyta > Pinopsida > Pinales > Pinaceae > Picea > Picea sitchensis. The sequence goes on along the minus strand of SNQJ01S0054408.1, from coordinate 23,010 downwards.
CTATTCTTCAGATTCCATTAGGTCATTATTAGTGCACAATGCAATTTCATTTATCATTTAACATGTTCATCATAAACTTACTAAATAAACTACAATAAAAAACACTGCATACATTCACATGGAACACAAATATATCGTGGTTCAGCCCCCTGGGGATACGTCCACAAAGATTTGTCACTTTGGCTCTTTATTCATATTCTCACAAAATCTATTGCTGTGCACTGTACAATCCTTCCTTCATTACATTCAATCTCCACAGATCACAAAGTCTCTCCACAAGACCTTTACTCAACTAAAATATCTATTACAACCTCAAAAATACATCTCATAAAAAATGACTAACGTCTCATCGTACTAATACATTATACTTATACAAAACTTGTTAGAAATACCTTACAAAAACCATAACCCTAAGTGGACTAGGTCTGTCTACTTTCTCCTTGACTTACTTTCGGCTGGTCCTCAATCCAACCATTGCTCCAAGTCGACGCTTGTCCACTTTCCAACTTCTCCACATCAGTTTGTCCACAAAGTAACTATTTTTCTCGGTGCTGATTTTCTTATTTTTCTTGTGCTGCTTTTCCTCTATTTCTGGCATGCTCCCCTATTTTCCATCACTTCTTTGATTCCTTCAAAACTTCCTTGATTTTCCCCCAAAATTGGCCTGCACCAACAAGTTGTTAGAGAAAGATTTGCCTCACCCTATGCAATATTGAAGAGAGGGCCTTATTCCATTTCCCTATGCAGATTCACTTTCCATGATTGATAAATCCAGAGACAAAAATATAAATTTTTTCCACTTATATGCATCTTGCACCCTATACAACAAGCATATCTGCAGGCTGCTCCACTACAGCCCGCGTACATTGGGATTTGTGCCAGAAAATTAAAATTAAATGTCGGGTTTCGATGTCACGACAGGAGATCTCTGATCCTTGGCCTTCCATATATTGGAAACATTTCGACTCGGACCTTCAGTTGCATTTTAAATGCTATAAAGAATCCAATTCCAAGCTATGGAAGACGAGAAAGAATTCAACTTTGAGAGCAAAGTTAATCTGGAGAAATTATTACTTCATATTGAGTCTGCATCCCTTTGTCCTTTAAGTCTGAACACAGTGTTCAACCCCCAATCTCTTCCCTTATTGACGAAGAACCTCTTTTTCTCCCTTATATGAGCTTGCCTTTGGTGGAGGATTGAAGTGGTGGAGGCCCAGTTGGAAGGAACTCGGTTTCTTGGTTCCGAACTGTGCCGACATGGAAGTCTGTAATATTTTCACTTCTGTTGATCATTTATTAATAGAAATACTCTCTTCCCGTACAATTGATATCTTGAAAATATATGAGTTATTATCCATGGGCATGTTTGTTTTGTATATTAATGGATTATGCTATCTAATGTGCTAGCCTTTTATATGACCACTATATGATTGCTTCACTTGTTTATTGAGAACTTGTTGCAGGTATAAATATTTGGGTCAAAGTGCTCAATGGTGGACATCATAAAATATTTGGACGAGGTAGGTCCCTTTCTTATCTCGCTTGCACATTGGTTTATATAGCATGTTTATGGGAAAGAGTTGATTTCTGCAGTCATACCTATCTGTTGTGGTTCACCCTAGCCATARAGAGATTTTCCTTGTAACACAAGCCCCCAACATTGACATCRTGACTCATCCCGAGTCACTCACAGAATCCTACATCTTTGACTGCCTATGCCAATGCATCATACATCTTTGCTATATGCTAGCATTTCTCCTTAGTTTGGTTTCTCTTCTTCGTCATGGATTTGACCATATGCGTAGTGAATGGAGGCTTCAATATATCTCCTCCCTCCAAGCCTATCTGTTCCACCGTTGTCTTTGCTACGTCGATCTCCATGACTAGCTGTTCCTCCTTGCCCTGCATTGGCTCCAACTGAGCATGTCTTGCAATTTTCTGCACCTGCACTACTTTCTCCTCTGCTTCTAGGCTCTTAATTTATGCAGTTGTATTAATTTTTTCTGGAAGTGACATTATCTTCTGTCGCTGTTTTAAGTCTTCCATTACTTTATGTACCTTCTATTCCCTTTCTTGCAGGTCTTGTGAGATCCATCTTCTAAGAGCCGTGTCCACAACTGGCCACTTTTTTCCAACAACTTTGTCATCATATGTATGGCCTATGCTATATGTTTCGCAGATTCTGTTGCGTCTTATTCTCATTGCACTCTTACTACTGGAGGAGAAGTGGGTACTGCATGCTCCTCCATCTCCTTTATTTGATCCTTTTACTGCTCCAAGGCCTACACTATTTTCCTCATTTTCTCTTCAATAGATACTCCCTTTGAGTTTGCACTATTTGGGATGGTTCAAAATATTGTGCCTATGTACTTCTACATCTCTTCTACTTTTTTCTTTGCTATCTACTTTGCCTGCCCTTCTTGGATAGCTTCTTCATTCAGTGTGATATTTTCCTTCTGCCCTATCTATAGATTTGTCGCATTAGACCTTGCCCTGGACTGAATTTCCTGCGCGACACTTATCTGTAGTTTATATAACGCCTTCATCAAAATCTTGGGCAATGCAAAGTCCAATGTCTCGATTTCATTTAAGGGCCTCTGTGCTGCCTCCTCATCGATGAACAACATATCAGGGGTTATGATAAAATTGGTGCTTCCCTGCGCTGTAATTTGTACTGTTTTTCCAATAGGTACTCCTTCCTTGGTTTTTGTTGGTTTGTCTTTTGATGATTGCTCTGCTCTGATCCTCAACTGCTCCAACACAATTTTCACTTCCTGTATTTTCTCCAGAATCAAATCCCTGTGGTTCTCTACATTCTCCCACACCTCTAACAGTTGGTCTTCGACTGTCGTGGCTATTAGTTCCACATCATCTGCTATCAGTGATGTTTCCAGTGGTTTCTGTGGGCATTTTCCTTATTCCTGGAGCCGCTTGCTTGCTTCCCTGTCCTCTTCCTTTGGGCACCTGATCTATCAGATGCCTCTGGCATCTGTGTATCCATGCCTGTATCCTGTCCAATTTSTTCCTCCATGGGTATTTCCTGTGTCTCTKCCCTTTCTTCTCCTGCGCGCACCTRTTMTATTGTTCCTCTTGGTGCCTGATCTGTGCACGATGGATCCCGTGTAGAACCACACTGTTATTTMTTCTATGTCCTGCTTTTCTTTTGTATGGGGCTGCTTCCCCCCACTTGGCATTGTGCGACATTATTATTTTTTCTCGCACCATTTGTGCCTATATGCTATGCAGGGATTGTTCTGTCCTCTGTCTAAATTTGTCCTCCTGGCATTKTCCTTGGGATCACTGYAACTTTCCATTCCTCGGGCCACTCTTGGACCTCCATCCGTATRTCCTGCRTTGTCACATAATAGATAAATTGTAGCTACTCCTTGGCTGGATCCTTCTTCGCMTATACCCACATTTTTTGGTGCGATGCTTGAAAATTTGCTATCTGTCCAAACTCCTAGACAATTTATGGGGAAATCATCCATGTGTCAGCTACACGGTTCTGGATCTTCRACAAATATAGAACGAATACATCACTKTTTGTTTTCTTCCCCTTTGGGTCTACTATGCTTCTAATAGATGTGTAGCRGGMTGCACCACACTTTCCTATTCTCTGCAGGAACATCTTGTAAGTTKGTTCTTTCCATCCTACAAGTTCAATGAGGATGAGTAACCATGAGTAGTGGAACTTAGAGCCCCGTTCATGTGTGTCCTTGCAATCATCCAAGAAAGAATTCAGTAGATAAGGGCCCCAACTCTTTGATCTCCCCTTCGTGCACTACGATGCATATGCTACCACTCCTGTTGGGAATTCCTCCTTCCACCTATTGGTACTTCCTCGTTCCTACCCTCCTTCATTTTCCTCGAAACAAAGTTGATGACCATACTGAGGATGAATCTTCTTTCTTAGGGTTTGAAGTACTTTTCTCTTTAGATTGTTCTCGTTTCTATTGTGGTTCTTGTCGTAACATTGCTTGACAACTCCTATTCACTTTGGGTCTTAGTTTTCATCATTCCTCCCTTGCTTGGCATTGTTTTAAAGCATATACACACCTTTTTCCTTGATAGTCGTGTATACACGCAGACTGTCTCACTTCAAGCTACGTATATACACTCTGTTTTCCTGAAAAGTTGCATACACCTCTTTTCCTTGCCTGTTTTCTTGGTCTGGTGTTTGCTGGGTGGGATTTGATGCTTGTTGAGCCTTCTTAGGTCTCTGTAGTGTCCGTTGAGTGCCCGTGGGATGACATGAAACCCTCTTTTGGTTGAATTTCTGGGCAAAATATTTCTCTTCATTTTTTCATTTTTATTGTCCTTACTCATTGGGATGGGTGTTTTGTTGCTTGGTATCTTTCTTGAGTTATCTCTTTTTTATACACAGTAGGGTTATATATCAAGTTATTTTTCAGTCAATGCTTTTTTAGTTTTAATATATTGAAAATACAAAAAAAAATAGTCATGTTGCATTGCTTATCATTTTGTCTTTTGAATCTCTATCATTAGCTTAGTGCATATAGTGAAAGATTGCATCTTTACTTCTAAATTGCAGATTTGAATTTGAAAATTGCATCGTTTTTTAGGAGAATATCATTCATCAAAAGTTAAAGTTAGGAATTTGCATTACTTTCATATTTAATTCTCTTGCAGAGTCATAACACCATGAGTTTCATTACCATACCTTTTTGAGTAATCAACACCATAAAATCAATGCTATAATTTAAAATTTATTAGTAACGATTTTATTTTCTTGGGTGCACAAACTAGCATAGGATTTAGTGCTTTGGAATAGGATTTTTGTGAGTAAACTTCTCCAAGGAAATTAAATCAACATATGTGTCTGAGTCAAGGAGTGGAGAAATCCATTGTATAATTGGTAAGATCCGGAGGCTCCTCTCACACCGGAGTTAATCACGAGGTCGCATGAAGTTGGTTGAAGGGATATCCCCTTGATACCTTCCTAGCGTCAGAGATATTTTTGGGGAT
>SNQJ01S0054407.1:103224-137713 GCA_010110895.2 Picea sitchensis | reverse complement strand
TTAGATATGATGCATTTGCATCATGCTAGTATGACTTAGAGATGATGTAGACGATACTTCACATCATGTCAGTACAACTTAGATATGATGCATTCACATCATGCTAGTACGACTTAGAGATGATACGGGAGAGAGGATGGTTCTTGTAGCCATTCTGGGGAATTCAACATCTGTTGGGACAATCATTCTTCTAGGACATATGTCCAAATTAGAATAATGGTCCATGTATCACTCTGTTGAGTGAGTAACCTATGTGAGACACGTTGTTGAGTGCATTAGGTTCAACAAACGACTTATTCAACACCATGCCCGATTACTCAGATGGAGTATGGCCTCGAGAGATGATACAAACGATGATATGATTTGATGCCAAGAGATTGTTTTACTGCATGGTGATAGCCTGTGTAGCTATTAGTTGATTGTAGTGGAGATTATAGGTCTCTCGATAGTAGCTATGTGCTATTGTGGTGGATGTATTCCACTAGTAGTGACCGAGTGTCACTAGATAGTAGTTGTGCGCTACTAGGAGTGGTTGTGTACCACATGATAGCAGTTGTGTACTGCTATGGATCAACACTATTGTGATATACTGGATGACATTGTAGTACTTGTGTACTAATACTGGATTTCCATGGAGACTACCAGTAGTGTTGAAGGAGTTTCCTAGGCCGGTGTGCCAACCAGTAGTGTTGGAGGTGATTGCCAGCTAGATGGATAGAGGTGATGATGCTTGTGACTTGATTTGTGTGATAATGAGATAGCATGTGTGGCTATGATGACGCTACTTGTAGAGTGGTCTGTAATACTATGTGAGCCTTTCCCATGCCATGTGAAATGGATGGATGTGTTTGAGACCATTATAGTTAATACCTTCCTAGCTAGGAGTGAGTGTTCATATTATGGTAGCTACGGGAGGTATTAACCTCCATGTGTAACCTTTGACTAGAATAAAATATTTCGGAAGCAAGAGAAACCCTAAACAGATGTGTAAAAACCCTAGAAGACAAGTCGACTCAGTATAATAAATTATATTAAAGTATTACCCTCCAGAAAGAGAAGTCGGCCTAAACAGGTGACAAAGAACACTCTAAATAGAGGGCACTTGAGCTCATTTGTACTCACTCACCTTACTCGCTCTCTCAAGCGTAGCGCAAGTTTGGAGTTGTAGCTGCAAAAATGAAAGGTGGATATTCTGGGGTGTTTCTTGGTCTCTCTCTCTAGTGCCATCTAGCCTAAGATCTGTGCCCTGCCTTCTAGTATATCTTGGTGGTATACTTGGTGAAATTCTTGGTGGTATTTTGATATTCTTGGTAACTGCAACTGCAACTGCTGCAACTGAGTATTGTTCTTTTTTTGTGGCTTTAGGACTTTTTGTCTGGTGAACTATCTTTGGAGAAAGATGCACTATCTTGTTTATCTGTTGGTTCTAGTGCTTCTTCTGGAATCATTATATCTAACAAAGGTTATGGTGCTCGGGGTTGGCTGCATGCCTATGGTTGGGTGACAATATTGTGATATTGTCTATGGTAAAATGAGCACATTGAATATTTTAACATGAGCTGCCTCATGCAAGGTATAAGGCATGCATATCCTCACCTTGGATCTAATATTATAATTCACGTCATACACAAACTTGTTGAACTACAACTTTTTAGTGTTTAGATGTGGTGCATATCTCAATAGTTCCATGAACCTAGCCTCATATTTAGATATTGATCTATTGTTCTGTCTTAATGAGTTAATTTCATTTAGTTATCTCTTAATAAATTCCTAAAAAATACAATGTTCTTTAAAACTCTCCTCGAACAATTCCCGTGAAATTTTAGACACATCCATCCTCAACTGTGGCAATAAAGTCTTCCACCAAAGTAAGGCACTTCCCTTGAGATGGAATATTCTCATATGTACTTTTTGATTAGAGGTGTAATCTCTCAAAGCAAAACACATTGCTATGTTTTCCAACCATGCTTCAGTTGTGTGTCCATCTGTAGAATTCCAAAAATATGAAAATTTCCATTTTTTTAGCTGTTTATGCACATGGTTACTTATAATATTTTTAAATCCTTTAGCATGCACTGAGAATCCTCCCTCTTCTCTTTCCAATTTGTTCATTAATGTATCATACATCCTTTGAAATGAATGTATCATAGTGATCACCTTTCCAACATGTACATGTTCTGGTTCTTGAACATGTTCCTCTTCTTTAGGTAAGGAGTGTGGAGGTGTAAGTAGTGTTAGAGGTGTACGTGGACCCCATCATTTGGTTGTCCTACTCCTCTTTCCTCTTATGTCCATGTTACCTGACATGAGAAGAAATTTTGAACTTCATTAATTTAAATTTTATTTATTTAAATAAAATAATAACAACATTATAATGCACACAATAGTAAATGGGTCCAAGGCCGTAGTGTATTAAATCTTGCTTTGATACCATATAGAAGAAATTTTGAACTTCATTAATTTAAATTTTATTTATTTAAATAAAATAATAACAACATTATAATGCACACAATAGTAAATGGGTCCAAGGTCGTAGTGTATTAAATCTTGCTTTGATACCATATATAATACCCCACCATGTGTTAATATTTTTATAAAAAATGACTATGCATAATGCATAATTTCAATTAATAATACTTGTATATATTTCGTCCACCTTCACAGATTATGTCATAATGTATCATTAATAAGGTAGATGTATTATTTTTTAAATGTATAATATATGTCATCTTCATTAAAAGTATCTGTCAACAATGCAATATCATTTTTTTATAATTTATTGCACCTATTTATCATATGTCCAAATGTGTTCACTTTCTTGAAAGAGATTAAATCTTCCATCATAATAATGATAATACTTTTAATTTAAATGCATAAATATATAATATATGTCATTTTCATTAAAAACTTATGTCATAACCATGCAATATCATTTTTATAACCCATTGCACATATTTATTATATGTCCAAATGTGTTCATTATCTTCAAAGACTAATTCTTTCATAATAATAATAATAATTTAAATATATAAATGTATAATATATATAGTTCTCATTAAAAATTTATGTTACAACCATGCAATATCATATTTATTATTAATTGCACATATTTATCATATGTCCAAATGTGTTCATTATCTTGAATAATAATAATTATTATTATTACATCTTAATAACAATAATATTTCTAATTTAAATGTATAATATATGTTGTCTTCGTCAAAAGTTTATGTCACAACCATGCAATATCATTTTCATAATTTATGTACCTATTTATCATATGTTCAAATGTGTTTATTATCTTTCTTGAAAGACATTAATTCCTCCATAGTAACAAGAATAATAATACTTCTAATAATTTATCACAACCATACTATATCATTTTTATAGTTTATTGCACTTATTTATCAATTGTATTCATTATCTTGAAGAATTAATCTTTTTCAAGATAATGAATACAATTGATAAATAGGTGCAATAAATTATAAAAATGATATAGTATAGTTGTGAAAAATTATTAGAAGTATTATTATTCTTGGAGGAATTAATGTCTTTCAAGAAAGATAATAAACATATTTGAACATATGATAAATAGGTACATAAATTATGACACATTTGAACATATGATAAATAGGTACATAAATTATGAAAATGATATTGCATGGTTGTGATATAAACTTTTAAGGAAGACAACATATATTATACATTTTAATATATTAATATAAACTTAATATAAATATTAATATAAGAGGTATATTAATATAAATTAATATACAATATAAGGGATATATTGTATATAAATAATAAATATTTAATATTTAATAAATTAATATTAAATATTAATATTAATTTAATATTAATATAAGGGGTGTATTAATATAAATTGTATATTAATATTAATAATAATATTTCTAATTAAAATATAAACAGGATGTAAAACAATTCTTTATAGTTATACCAAATCTCAAAACTTATAATTATACATATGATTTTAATGTATAAATAATCGAAAACATAAACAGGGAGTTAAGAGTCTTGAGGGACACCTGACTTGGGAAGAGCAGATATTACCAGGTAGCGACTCACAGGTGCCAATGGTGTCTCGTCATTCATGCATGAATGATTAACAACCCATCCGAAGGACTCCTTGGTGTTCCCTTGATCTTTTCCTATTTCAGTTAATACACATGGAGCTATCACTCTAGTTATTTATTACTTATCTTTAACTTTTCCTAATCTACTTTTATTTTTTCACACTTTTATTTGAATTTGAATTCGAATTCGAGTTTTTTTTTATTATCATTGATTTATAGATGCGCAAATAATTAGTTTTAATTAATTAATAATTACTTTATTTTCATTTCATACATATTTTTATTTTTTTAGTAATTTTTAATTAACTAGATATTTTTGTTGTTATGAATTATTAAATAATATATATGTTAATTCACATTAATATCTTTTAATTAACTTTTCTCTTTATGTAAAATTCATAGATTATATCATATTTTCTTATCTAAATAAAATATTTACATTAAAGTAATCCTCTTTTATATTTTTCAATTAATATTTTTTTCACTATATACTTAATAATTGATAACCAATACCAATTTTTTCACTTTATATTTAATAATTGATAACCAATACCAAGGGTGTCATGTTTTTCATGTCTTTCAAGAATTCAGTAGGTTTCAAGAGTTTCATGTTGTGTATGCCCTTCAAGCATTCAAGGTGATGGGGGAATGGTGCAACTATTGAAACTCTATTAACTCGATCTTTGTCATTGTTGTTGAGAGACTAATGGTCACCAAGGAATAAGGTTATCACCTTATTGTGTGCTCCTTAGCCAAACCCCGCGAGTGACTGAATCTGTGACCTACCCTCATGGCAATGTGCACCTCTAAGTAAAAGTGTCACTAGCTTTTCAACCTAGGTCACAGAAAATGAGTTCTAGTAGGTAGAAACATGAATGGTGTTTCTCCTTGCTTGGTGGTACCCCATACTTTTCTATACAACCCCATTGCACATATGTGGATCCATGGACAAGGAATACCCACGATCTAGGTTTTATAATATATATTCACTAATTAACTTTAAATGTGTGGTTAGAAACCCATGATCTAGGTTTTATAATATATATTCACAATTGTTACACTTCAAGTTTTACAAGGAATACCAATATCTCTACAACTACAAATGGATTATAAACTTCATGTTTAAATTCCAAAATAATTATTTATCCTTAATACTATAATAATTTCATAAACCATCAATATAATAATTTCATAAAACATCAATTTAAAAAAATATATATATCTTAAAAATTTATACTAATTATATGTTTTTTAAATAATAAAAAACACGACACCATATTTATCATAATAAAATCAATTCCAAACACATAACATTTATTATAAAGATTGTGAACCATTCTACAACTACATTGAATTTTAACACATCTCCATCCATAACTTAAAAACCAAATTGAATATTATAATATGAGTTCTTCAACTACATAAATACTCTCATCATTATATGCATGCACACCACCATTTCTCCATATGGAAGCTTAATCCATGAACCTAATGGATCAATTCTGTGTAATAGTGCAACTTTGTTACATAATTTAATAAAGTCAATTTCATGTATATGATTATTATTTTTATTAGAAGTGGTTTATTGGTTAAAACATGTGTTTCCTTCTAAAAGATCATAAGTTCAAATCTAAACGAAAGTAGGGTATATACAATCAAATCATTGCACAAAGGGGGTCTCATACACCAATTTGATTCTTATTATTATGTAATTTAACTATTATTTTTGTAAAGAAGATTTAGACTAACAAATATGTGAAATTAAAGTAAATTTATTTCATACAAACACCCAAAACGTTACATGATAGCTAAATATATAAATTATATTATATTATAAAAGCTTCTTCCATACACTATATATATATAGTTTTAAGATTTATTTTACGTATTATATAAATAGCTCATGCTGCCATCACATTATTAATATAAATAATTTAAAAAAAAGTGTTGTTTAATTATTTCATCTTTTAAATTTATTTTGATTGTTTATTGTTTTAATTATAACTTGAATGATTTTAATTATATATTGAATAATTTTAATTATATATAATCTCAAAACATGGTACATTTAAACAATATTATTTGAAAATATTTTAATTAATAAAGAATTACTAATTTAAAATGACTTAAATAATTATAAACTCATGATATATATATATATATTTTGTTTTAATCTTTACTTTTTTACTTTTTCAACTAATAAGTAACAAAACCCTATTGCCAATTCACCAAACCACTTTATTATCCCAATTCTTTAAATTTGTAATTAAACACCTAAATAAATATGGATGTAGCACTCTCTTATTAATGGTTTTGTTCTCTCTCAAAATCAAAATGAAATTTTCTCAATAAATGAAAACTATGAACAAAGACACATAACCTCTCATATCCATGTACGTTTTCACTATTTTCACTTGGGTTACCTTTTAATACCTTTCTTTTTACTAAAAGAGATTATAAGACACGAAACTTTCATATCCATGTACGTTTTCACTATTTTCACTTGGGTTACCTTTTAAGACCTTTTTACTAAAAGAGATTATAAGACACCAGAACCTTTCATATCCATGTACGTTTTCACTATTTTCACTCGGGTTACCTTTTAAGACCTTTTCACTATTTTCACTTGGGTTACCTTTTAAGACCTTTTTACTAAAGGAGATGATAAGGATTGACTTGGCCAACTAAGAAGGGTAAGCACACATTTCCAAGCTCCCTCCATCCATGGGTTTGGTTAAACTCAACTAAGGATATAAGCACACATTTCTAGGCTCCCTCCATCCAAAGGATATCACTAAGACCTTTTTATCAAAAGAGTAGACATGGATTGATTTGACTACCTTTTTATTAAAAGAGTAGATAAGGATTGATTTCACTAACCAAGAAGAGTAGGCAACAAATTTTTCTAGGCTCCCTTTATCATCAATGGGGTTGGTTAAACTCAACTAAGGAAAAGTTGTATATCCCATATCACCCTCTCAAATGTGATGAAAGGACATTACTCAATGGGGTTGGTTAAACTCAACTAAGGAGAAAGTTGTAGATGCCATATCACCCCTCAAATGTGATGAAAGGACACCACTTAATGGGGTTGGTTAAACTCAACTAAGGAAAAAGTTGTAAATGCCATATCACTCCTCAAATGTGATGAAAGGACATCACTCAATACCTTTTATATAGAGAGTCAATAGGGATTTACTAGGCCAACCATGAAGGATAGGCAAAAAGTTTCAAGCTCCCTCCATCCACAATGGCATTGATTAAACTTAATTAAGAAAAAAGTCATAACAAATATGATGAACAAAGATCGCATAAAACGAAGCATTATGTTTCATCCATCTCACACAATCAAACTTTCAAAAGAAGTACATCTAAAAAATACATTTGAAATAATAGAAAAAAGTAAAGAAAAACAAATACAAATAACAAAAATGAACTAACCCATTAATAAATATATCTATTATCTGGCATAATCAAGATTGAATTCCAACGAACTCCTCCCTCTTTCTTCCCTCCCATATATAAAGATATCGAAATCAATAGATTCACTACCGTCCCAACCACCTACATTATGATTCATCAAACAAATGAACTTATTAGTCATTGCCTTTGAGTTGTAGAGTTGTAGGGACTATGGTAATCAACTTTCCATTTTTTCTATTAAAACAATGTGCAATTCTGTAATTTTATTGTTCATATAACCAATGTTTCTTAAGCTAAAATTATAAAAAAACTTTATCTTTACTGATCAAATCATTTGAATCCTTATTTTGCCTCGTATCGAGGTAAGGTCAAATTATTCATGCTATTTCCTATGTTTGAACTTGTAAAACATAAGAATTCCAAAAACACTTAATGTTATACAGGGCAAAGTCAATTAATATTACATGGTTTGTTAACATTAATAGGTGCTATTTTTTTCTATATAATCTTATGTTTGGATGCGTCAATTTCATTTGAAACACTAGCAAGTTATTCCAGTTTATCCATGCTCCAAATATATCACATCGTCTTTGATTGCATCTACACATGTGGCACTCAACATGCAAACAAAATTGGCCATGCTCCACATATCTTCATTGTATTCACCGTATTAAGTCTTCACCATCTTCGGAGATATGATCTTAACTCAAGCTCTCTATAGCCAAGGTGAGATATAACATATACAAAACAAGCAAACAATGGCACGTTGAAGTTCACATCGATGTTCTTTAAGCTTCTTTAATGCATGATAAATGTTGTTGTTGTTGTTGTGGAAATAATGGTCCGAAGGAGACTAGTGGGATACCTTTTTTCTTCTCCAAGTGGATTTGTACCACACATGAATTGATTTACCCCCTTCGGTCTCGATATACCGAATCCACTATAAAATCCACTTTAGTATAATCAATGGCTAAGGTTGGTGGCTTAGATGGATTACAACTAGCTAGCCTTATCACTTGATTGGCTTGGATCGTTAGTTTGGATGGATAAATAATAGATACTCTTGAAACACAACCCTTCCCGTGTAATACCACCCTTCCCGTGTAACACCACTTTGCTATCATTCATTTATATGTATTTTGAGCACCCACACATAAAGCGAAGGATTAGAAGTTCATTTCATCCTTCCAGATTCCAAAGACATCCTAATATAGTGTGAAATAAATTTCTCCGACTATTGAGATTCCTAGGGAAGTAGGTACTTAATACAACCCTTCATGGGCATCCTAATACACATCTTGTACACCACCTCAGACTATGGATTTTTTTATTATCTAAAACCAATCCACTGGGTCCATTTTTCACATCCTTAAATGTGCTTTCCATTACCAATCTTCCTTCCAAACCAAAAGGGCTCTTAAAATTTAGAATAAACACAACACAAATCAAAAAATATCTTCTTAACAATTCCCTAGTGACATTCCAACCAGCCCTTGAAGCAAGCACTACATATATTAATGTCCACCAATATCACCGCCACAAGGTGCATATTTTCATTTTAGGTTGTAATTGCAGTGTGTAAATCAAAATGTAGGTTCATTCACTTTGTTGAGGGGTATTTGACTTGTAAACACTCAGAATGTTTCTTTAATTCTTTCATAGATTTTCATAGAGACACTCAAAATTGCATCCATCGTCGACATGACATGCTTATTCTTTGCCCCAATCACTGATGTTCAGAATAAAGTAAGCACCACATGAAAGTAGTAGACTCAATTGACAAGAAAGAGAAAGGGTAAAGACTACATAAGAAATAGAAGTAACGAGATACCAAAAAATGGCCTTGCAAAGCAATTTCCCATATGCAAATAAATATTCCAAATGAAATCCCATTCTCTTTGAATTTCGATCTATTGTTGCATTAGGTGCTCTACTTCTACTCCCCATCCTGAGAAATCCGTGAAGATTCTTGCATGATTCGAAATGGGGGGTTAACCAACAAAGAGACAAAGCTACCAACTGTTACAAGATTTTTCCCATGTGACCTTGGGTCATGTCACAACAGAGCGAGACCATATGTAAAATACAGAACCTACCCTCACACACAACAATTATATAAGAAAATAACTACTTTGAGGAGAGGAGAGAAAGAGAGAAGGAGAGAAGGAGAGGTCTCACACCTTGTATCCTACGTCTAATGTCGATCCCTACTCTCCACCTTTGATTTTGCTCATGATCCCTACTAGAATCAACCTACAAAAGAAGACCAAGTCTATGTTGCAACAAGGTAGTTATGGATTCAAATCATACATATAATGTACACAAATTTGAGTATATGAAGTAAACTAACATATATCAACAGATTGAATCAATTTACACATGTATGGAGGGAAAGAAAACTCTTTCATTGAAAACAATATAAGTAGGTAGTAATAACCTGATTCTAACCGCCAACACTACCTCAAAGCCAGCCACCTAGGTTCCTCCATTGGTCCTTCAAGCATCAATTCAACAAGATGGACCTTCTTCAGATGACCCAAAAGGGATAGGAACACACCCTATAGTCATATAAGAGAGAAGGAGTATTGGAAAACAAGTTCCAGATCAAGGGGATGCTACTAAGAGGATCAAGGAAAATAGGGGAGCTTGCAAATTCGTCAGCATAATCTTTCACCTAGGTTGTCCCCCTCATCCATTCCCTCAAAGGTGCCTTTATATCATCCTCAAAGGGTTGAGGTGGTTGAATTCCATTGTTTACAGGCCAAGGGGAGTTTGGGAACAAGCCCAATTGAAAAACCCACCCGTAAATGTAGAATATTTATTTTTTTTACATATTTTTTGAGGGCATTCACAAGTTAAAAACTAAAAAGACACGAACATCCACAACTTGCACACAAGTGACCTAAAGATGAAAACAAAATTGTTGTTTTTTAGATGAGTTTGATAAAAAAAAAGATGAAATTTAAATTTTCAAGCTAGAGAAAAAGGCTAAATCATCTCACAAATACAATTGATGTGGCAATTTGTAGTATAACACCAACCTGAACCAATCCAATAAATTACATAATTAATTACATTATTTATTCAGTAAATGAGTCAATTTACCTAGAAACGAGAGAAGCAAAGGTAAAGCCAATTGCTTCCCCAAAATGCTTTCATAAATAATGAAGACAATGTGTGTCCATCGTGCATTAATGTATTGCTAAGGACAACCAGGTGGTAACATCAATCAAATTTCCTACGCTATTGTGCTCTGAATGCAACATGAAAAGCACATGTTATATATTAATCAACATTTTCAAAACTGTTCAATTTTTATATGGCTTTATTTGCTTGATTCAATTCTATCAATTAAAAGTGGATTCTTTTAGGCAACGGGATGGTAGGAAAAACCCATAGTAATTACAAGGACTAATTACAAAAAAAACAATTTAATATAAACCTTTAGAACAACAATGAAAAGGTAAAATGTAGCAGCAACTGAACTGATCGGAAAGTGTGGGTGCGGTCTTACAATGTGTTGCACCTATGTCTTTGTACCAACGGACAAAGATTTCAATATATTACATCAACTCCGCATATATCATATTATTTTAACTCATATATTAATATGTTACCATCATCATAGAAGGCACGCCCACTTTTGTTTAATATCATATCTATCTATATCATACTCAAGATAACCACTCTCAACTAAACTATGACATACTCTTTATATGTATGATAAAGTAAACAACTTTAAAAATTAACATAACATTACCAACCCTATATCTAAAAACGTAATAATGATTACCCCTAGCTAACTTCTAATCTATATAAGAACATTTAACATTATATTTTGCTGAGTTATTATTATTATTATTAAGAGGTGGACCATGTATTATATGTGGGTGGAATTAAAGTGTTTGGTTTATTGTTTGGGTGCTCTATTAAAAAGTTGTTTTTGTATCTTGGTTTGCATCACCCTCTTTATTTGTTGTCTACTTTTATATAAAATAGTTGTCAATGGGATTCCTTCCCACAAAATTGGTTTCAACTAAGATGTGTACTCTTTGAATTATAGGAGCAGGTTTCCAATACAACAATACAAGATGTACATTGCTTTGGCCTAAAACCCTTTTGAAACTTGAAATGTCTTCACACTTTGACATTTTTGATGACACAAAGCAGCGTTGCAACATCCCTACTAGTGGACTAGCAAGAGAACATACCATTTCTAATTAGAGAGTTGTTCCCCATGGTGTCCCTATCACCAACTCTTTCAAGTTTATACGTTTGTGACATATTTACCATTTGTAACTGAGGAACTTGTTGACCTTTTGTTACAATTGTATTTCTCCATCACTCGAGTGTGTCACTTTATACTCCTATTCTATCCATTTGTAAGGGCACTCTTGGTCATATACCCCAACTATATTGTAGTAACATTGGTTGGTGAAAGTTTCATGGGACTTACCAACTAGCATTGGGCAACCATTTTAAGGGCATCTTAGCTTATAAATCAACCTCCTCTACACATGTGCCTTCTTCCCTTTGTGTTTGAAAACTAGGCTATATTCACACAAGTTAAACACTAGAGACTATCATTCTCACATAGATCAAAGATTAAGACAGCAATCAACATTTACGCGTTGAAAACCCTTGAAAAGAAAAATAGTACACTACACTAAAAACAATTTATGAATGCAAAAGCGATTTTATAGACATCACAACCAGATCATTTACAAATTACCTCCATACTCTTCAAATGAGGATCATGGACCAATCAGTGTTGGGTAGGTCAGTATTGTTAATATCAAAGGAGATGTTAAAGTCAAATCACTCATATATAGAACTATGTGACTATTAAATAAAATTAGAATTTTACAAAACACACTTGTCTAAAAGAACACATTAAACCATACTCTACTTGACCTAACTCCTAGTATAAAAACATTTTAATATTTTGTTGGGTTATTGCTTATGAAAAGCTCTTATTTGTTTGTTTTTTAAAGTGGGTTAGATAACACCCATCCTATTGATTTCATGGCATTGTTAGACTTAAGTTTACAAATACATACATTCTTGTTTTTTTATATAATTTAACTACATTGTTAGGATAAACATAACTTTTAAAAGCATATACTTATAAATTAAGTTAGAATCATATAAATCATGCACAACAATTCCTTATATTGGATTTATAATCACATTTAACAACATTGCTTTCGAAGGAAAACTTCCCTAGATGAAAAACAATTGGTTTAACGAGAATATGCAAACCATTAAGGAGATTGATAATGATAAAAAGTTGAATTATTATGAAGAAATTATTAATTTTAATTTGGAAGAACAAAATTATCTTAGGTATTTGTTAGTTCAAAGAAAGGAAAATAAATATTGTAGGATGAAAACAAATTCTGTGAACTTCATTTTTAGAAGTGGGTTTTGGACAAGATTAACATTTTGACATAAAGGCAAGTTTTAGGAGTTGAATAGAAGTAGAGGATTGCTATACTTTCTTTTGGGTGCCAATCTACAGGGACATTAGAATGTAAGGTGCAAAAATTGTAATAAGGCAAATTTCATAACTTGTACTACTATGTAATATGAAATTTACAAATTTCAGACTTCCAAGTTATTTTACTCATTGCTTTTAAGAGACACTTTATACAAGCTATGAGGGGAATGTGTCACATGTGCAGTCATGGCACATGTTGGCTCAAAAAAATTATATCAATAAAACAATAATGAATATAATGTTGATTCACAATTAGAATATATATATATATTGGATATACAAATGTCTTTTACCGTTGTTCCTGAATTAATATCTTCATTGCCATATAGGACTACCATTTCTTTTAGTGATTCCTTACTAATAATTTATATTAGCAATTTCAAATTTAGGAACAGGAACTCTCATTTTCACATATGAATTTCCTAATACAACCAAATTTCATTTTAACTATTACTAACATAGGGTTAATATGGATCTAGGGTTAAGAAGGAAATGATACCTTATCCTAACACACAACAATTCAAGGGTGTCCAATTCATCAGTGACGAGAGAAAATACACTTTTATTAGGACTAAGAAATGGATCATCATGGCTATTAGGGGGGCACCTACAAAGGAAATTGGTCACGGGGGCTTTGTGATTAAATCATAGATTGACCTCATGGGTGTAAACTTATTTCAGGGGAGTTGATTCCCTAATTTTTTTTATATATTTACGTGTCTGTAAATGTACTAGAAGCCATTTTGTTGAGTTTGTTGATTAGATATCATGTTGATCCTTACAGGTGTTGAGTATGTTGTAAATATTAGAGACATATCTCTAGTTTAGGCTTGTTTGTTAAGGTCTTCATTGATTCCTATTTGTTGCAGAATATTGAGGGGCTTGAGATGTATTAGATAACAGAGAGAGATAGGGGAGGCTGAGGTGTAGTAGCCTTCTTCCAGATATGTAAAAGTGTGGATTCTTAGGATTACAGGAATTCAAAGAGAAAAGAGATTTCTTGGCAAATTTACTTATGCATTGATAAATGGAGAACTTATACCTATATAGTGTGAGTATGTAGCAGCTATGTGTTTTGAGTGTTAGTTCTATGTATTATTTTGTGAATGGTAGGTTTATGCCGTTGGGCCAAACACTTAATTAATTTCAACCAGTTCAAGAACACTTGTTTTAAGATTCTAATTATTTTCTGAGGCATGAAATTCACAATTTATTTACTAGTGAGACCTTTCCTATTAAAGATCACTGACAAGTTAAGTATTGTTCAGGTTTAAAGTCTGAGGAGTAACACATGACTGCTACGTGTTTGTTTGTTTGTCTTTGGGTACCATAGTTTATCAACATTGTTAAAGGACATTCTTTCATTAGAGGTAATTTAAGTAGAGTGTTAGCCATCTATAATGACATAATTCTTATTAATTAAAAGTGAGAATTTAGTACATTGTTTTGTGATGATTGAGGGATGGGACAGTGCAGTCTGAATAGTTATGACAGTGTTGAAGAGGCTGGAGTGAGTTGAAATTATTTGGTATTTACCATGTTATCTAAAGTAGAAGTGTTTAAATTTGAAATCCCAAACACCACTGAATAGGAATCCAGAGATATAGATGTAGTAGCTAATAGGTGGCAGCAGCTAAGTTGAGGCACATCAAGGAAAGGATGGAGGCCATGGAGGGAATGAGCTCAAAGGAGAAATCTAACTATGGAGATGTCCCTGGTGGAAGTGAAGATACATGCTGGCAGAGCAGAAGGAGCTCAGGTGGAAGCAACTATATATATATATAGCTGTATATATATGAATATATATACAAAACATGACATTGGGGTCACAAAGAGAGAGTCTATGCTCAGGCCTAGATGGGGTGCCTAGCCCTGCAGGTAATTTAAGCGTTGATGAATTACTTATTTGGATGAAATGCCAACGGATACAGTATTTTGACGATGTGAAGAAGAAGAAGATTGAAGCATGTCTAGGTGACTATGAGCTTCACGGGACAGCTACAACTCTATAGTGGGATGAGTTGCATGCAGAAAAATGAAAAGCTAAGATCAAGATTTGAGACAAAATGGTGACAACATTTAAAGGTAAGTTCATGCAGGGGTTGTAACTAAATTTGTTTAGACAATGAAAAAACTTAGATGAAAACTATGACAATAAAAGGCCTTACATGAATTCTATAGGTTAAACATTGCATAATGGTCACAGCAGAGAAGATGCTAAGAAAGGTTGCTAGATACATAAATGGTTTGAAGTATGAACTTCAAGATGAAATCAACCTTTGTCCCACACGATAAGCTGTTGAAGATGCATACCGAAACAAATTTGAAGGGGAAGAAGTTGACCAAAGTGAATAGAAATAGAGGAGGGAGTCCATTAAGAGGCAAAGGACAATCTAATAGTGGGATATTTCAACCTTCAAAAGAAGAGGTGGGAAGTTCAAGCATCCAATCACCAAGAGGAGGAGAAACAAGAGGAAGAATATTTTTCTCAAGAGGTGAGGAGAGAACAGGAGAATGATATATTACATGTAATTAAAATAGGACACATGTCATGGGGTTGTCCAGAGAACAAGGCAACAAATCAAAGGAATGCACATGTTGCAAAAGCAAATGAAGAATATGTGAAGGTAGTCACACAAGAAGAAGTTCTTGAAGTAGGGGAATCATTGTTGCTGAAGAGAGTTTTGGCTAAGGAAGAAAAGAAGGTTCATGAACTATCTCAAAGGAAAAGTTTGTTCAGGTCTGTATGTAAGTGAAGAGGTAAGTGTTGTAAAATTATCATTGATAGTGATAGCACAAACAATTTGGTTTCCACAGAGATGGTGGAGAAGTTGGGATTGCAGAGGCTAGTACATCTCACTCCCTATAGAGTGTCCTGGTTGCATAAAGGACATCATATTTTGGTGAATGGACAATATAAAGTGGAATTCCATATTGGAAATTGCTTCTAGGGATGAAGGTGTTATGAAATTATAATTCTGCTGGACATTTGACATATTTTTTTGGGAAGGTCGTGGTAGTATGAGAGGAAATCCATCCATGATGGTAGAAGGAACAATTATTCTCTCAAAAAGAATGGGAACAAGCATGTATTGTTACCTTTGAAGGATGAGACAACCAATGAAGAAATTGGTCCAAGTGTACCACTGATAAGTGGGAAGGGATATTACAGAAGTCAAAGAAAGAAGAAGAAGAGATGCATTTTCCCTTAATTGTTGGTAATAGGAGTAATACTCACTAATACAAATCTGGGGTATTTTCCTACAAAAGTTAAAGTTATGCTTTATGAATTTGTTGATATTATAATGGATGACTTACCAAATACTTTACCTCCTGTGAGAAGTGTGCCATCACATTGATTTAATTCGGAGAGCGAGTTTTCCTAATAAAAACTGACTACAGAATATTCTAAGAGAATAGAGATTAAAAGGCGGTGCAAAGAGGTAGCTAGACAAATTTGGTGAAGGGAGAGTTTGAAAGTGTGTTACATACCAGCAATGCCTAGACCCTAAAGGATGGAGGATGGCGCATGTGCACTGCCTCTATAACAATCGACAAAATTACCATAAAGATTCCTAGAAGAATTTCCATTTACCCTGCTTATAGAATGATTTGATGGATTGTTTGAGTGGTTCAAATATTTTTCAAAAGTGGGAGTTTAAAGAGTGGATATCACCAAATTATAATTAGAGAAGGGGATGAATGAAACACTGCTTTCAAGACTAATATTGGATTGTATGAATGGTTAGTGATTCTTTTAGGATCCACACATGCTCCTAATACATTAGTAGGGTTAATAAGATGAAGTTTTGGAAAAAGTTTATTGAAAGTTCTGTTAGTCTATCAGGATGACATTGCAGTCTATAGTGGAAGCAAAGAGGAACATTTAAGACATCTCAAGATGGTTTTGAGTATCCCATAAAAGAAAAAAACTACTTGATAAATTTGAAGAAATGCAGTTTTTATGAAGAGGGAACTATATATATATTTGGGTTTTGTAGTATCTAAAGAAGGTTTGAAAGTAAGACCAGAGAAAAGGGATGAAGCAATTGAATTCATAACTAGAATACATTTTGAAATTCAAGAAGTTTCCATGGACTTACAAAGTTTTTATAGAAATTCCATTAGAAGTTTCAGTCAAATATGTGCACCTATTGTAGAAAATATCAAATAAAACAAACAACCATTCAAGTGGAGCGACTTAAGCGGATATAAATTTTTAAACTATCAAAGAAAATATTACACTGAAAATCTTGTGTTAGCATAGCCAAGCTTTGATAAAAAAATTCAAGTTGAGATTGATGCTAGTGGACCGCAATAGGAGTTGTCCTAAGTAAGGAGCAAAGACCAATTGAATATTTTAGTGAGAAATTAAATAGAGGCAAGAGCAAAATATTTCTCACTTGATAGTAAGATTTTTATTACCAATTTGTTCAAACACTTAAGAGTAGAGGCATTACCTCATGCCCAATGAATTTGTTTTGTAATGCAGTGACAATCTGTTGACTACAATTTATAAGTAGTTAGCAAAAATTGAATTAAAGATATGCCAAGTGGGTTTACAATTCTAGAGAATTTTACCTTTGTGATTAAACACACAGGTGGTAAGACTAATAAAAAGATTGAGCGATAGTTTGATAGAGAAATTAATTTAATTTTACTGAAAATTCAAATCAACACTTTACTTATTTGATGGTTTTAAAATGGTATCAATTATGTAGTTTCAAAGGATACTATACAGCTTAATGAAAATCTAGCTTGTGTGAAGTCAATGGTTTGACTACATACATAGGAAGTTATTTGTTCAGAATAGTAGGAGAAGTTGTCAATGCAATGGTTTGACTATTATAGGAAGAGTTGTTGTTCAGAATAGTAAATTATGCATGATAGAAGTGTTCAATGAGGAAAATTTGATCAAAAGAAAAACACGGTGGAGGTTGTCAAAGAGACATTTTGGACAAGATATAGCCTTTACTTTCAATTAAATGAGTTTTTTATTGTGTGAGATATAGAGGGCTCGAGTGAAGAAGTTTGTGGAGAAATGCATGATTTGTCAACATGCTAAAATGAGAAGTCAGAATACAAGCACAACACTCGATACCACCCATTCAGGAATATGGGATGTAGTGAAGTGTGAGATTTGTGTTAGGATTACAGAACACATAGAGAGATCATGAAATTCAATCTATATTTGTGTTAAGATAGGTTTTCAAAATGGCTCATTTTCATTTACTTTTGGCCACCAAGACTAATTGTCGACTAAATGTACAAATTTGTTCTTTAAAGGGTTGTAGGTTGCATAGTTTACCCAAAATTATAGTTCCGACAAGACACTAGATTTCTTGGGACACTTTAGGAGAACCATTATGGAAAAAATCACTTATTTTCAATCTCAGTTTTAGCTCAAACTATCATCCATACACTGATGGACAAGGCAAGGTAGTAAATAGAAGTATGAGAAATATTTTGAGAATCCTTGTGAATAAGAACCCTAGGCAATGGGATCATATGCTTACTCAAAGGCTGAGAGTTTGCATATGATGACTCCTAATTAGAAGCAGGGGATAAGTCCATTTCCAAATTTTATGGAGATACATCTAGGAAAGAGTAAGAGTTAAGAGTTTGGAAAAGCAAGAGGAGTAAAGAGTTGTGATGAGTATTTTGTGAGTAGGGACATGGAGTTTGTGGAGGCCAGTCAAAAACAAAAATTACAAGGAAACAACCACAAGTATAATAGGACATGAGAAGACCAATGGATTTTAGCTTGGTGATTTGGTCCTTAGCATATTTGAGGAAAGAGGAAGCTTCTGCAGAGGGGACTTACCTAACAAATTAAGCTTAAAAAAGATCATGTTAAATTTTAAGAAATTTTTCTTCAAATGCATATGAAATAGAACACAATTGAATTATTTGGAATTTCTCTAATCTTTAATGTTTCATATTTGTTCCCCTTTAAAGAGACAGAGGATGTTTCAGCAGATGAACCTATAAGTAATGGAGGCCATACCATAGGATGGAAAGAACAACTACCCATAGCAGTGCAAAAGGAGATCGAGATAGTATTGGATATGAAACTACTAAAGAAAACCAGAGATAAAGAATATTTCTAGTACTTGGTCAAATGGAGAGAGGTCGACTAGTGGGAATACTACTTGGATCAAAACAAGCTGAGAATTTCCAAGTCTGAGCAGTAAGACTGAAGAGGTATTAGATAGTTATTTTCTTCCTTGGGGTCTTGGGCAAGGAGCATCCCTAGCGGAATTGAATCTTAATATTGACCTCCTTGGGTCCTGAAACATTTCTGAAGGGGAGTTTGTTCCCCTAATTTCTTTTATTATTATATTTGTAATATTCACGAAATGTCTAGAGAGACATTTTATACGAGAGTTGGTTTGATTAAGATGTGGGTTGTTTTAGCCGTGGGTGTTAAGTCACATTTGCTAAATGAACATTTCTCTAGCGGTTACACACATTTTATTAGTTGTTTGCCTTGAGGAGCTATCAGAGGACTCGAGATATATTGAATGCTTTAAAGAGGTAGGGGGACTAAGTGCGTAGAACTAAATATGTAAAAGTGTGGATCGCATAGGTCTAAAAGACCAAGAAGAAAAGACCTTTCTTATGTAAATTTACTCATTCATTGATATTAAGAAATAACAAAGCATGTGGTGTTTTTGTGTTGTGTATTTGCATGTTGTCGCACTGTGTGTTCGAATTGTTAAATTCCATGTACAAGTTATTTTGAGATAGCTGAGGTATATGCGGTCTGGGAAGATCGTGTCTGATTAATTTTAGTTAAGTTCTAAAATTCTATTTAAAATAATATTTCATGAGTATTTTTGTCTTGCGGAGAGCTAAACAATGATGATTTGGTGGAGTGGAACACCCCGTAAATATATGTGACAAGTTAGTATTGTTGCAGGATTCCGCGTGTAGAGTAACCTGTGACACACCTGCATTGTTTGTTGAATTTCACGCAGGATTGTCTATGACAGATATCATTAAAATTATTAGTTGATGCTTCCACGAAGAGGTATATCCCCGTAGTGGTAATTCCATGAAAATTTATCTATGACAAAACACAATTCAATATGCTTGGGTAAAGAGAAATTTAGACCCACATTTGTGTGATTTGAGGCCGATATGCAGTTTGAATATTGACTGCGACAGAGTGTTGAAAATTCTGTGATTGTGGGTTGAAGTTGGTGGTATTTTCCATAAAAAATCCATCAATTGGTGAATATTAGGTGATGGTAGGTGGTTGTTATGGGAGATTCTGATACGCCACCTGACTTGAACCTGAAAGGTGATATTTTTTTGTTTCTTGACTAACAAGGTATATTGGGCTATCAAATCATCAACTATCTTCCTTATAGTTCATATCTAAGGAACATTGTAGGGTATTTGTTTGTTATTAAGCATGAGGCTAAGAAAATATATGATGTAGACAAGCACTCGACATTGTAAGTAATTAGAATTTGAGCTTCGATATCAATATTGAATTGATTGGGGAAGAGGCTCGTAGGGAACCCATTTTGCAGTATGCTAACTATTGTATAAAGAATAGGGTTGTCGTCAACCCTTATATTCATATTGGGTAGATATTTGTTTGGCCTTGGGGTTCTCATTGGAGGATGTCCGTGATGTGAATATCAAGGATTATTATTGGGAAGTTTATAGGGGGAAACAATGTATTTTGCAAGACATTGTTAATGGCCTTATAAAGGTGGATTCCATGTTTTGTAATGTTTTGGCTACCAAAAGTTGAATTGGACAAATATTTACCAAAGATCCTCAATGCCTCTGGTGACTATGTAAAATATCTCTACAACTGTGATGTACCAATTCAAAATATTTAAAGCAGAAATTACATATATTACTTAGATCTATTACATAAAGAAATAGATTTGCAAACATAATAAACAAATATGAATCAAAATATTATACCTTTATTATAGAAGCGTAATAGCGTACCCAACTACCAACCGCATTTAGGTCCACACTATTTCAAATGCTTTTCTAAGGGCTTGATTTGAATTTTGATAATAATTAATTCAAAATGAAAGGAATGCAATAACCACACATGCAATAATCAAGAGATTCGTACTGAACTTAAAAATATTGTTCAATCATACCATGCACCAACCAACAAGCATGCATAGAAATACATCCTTACATGAAATAAATTACACAGCGAAAATGTACATATGCCAATAAAACTCGGTACTTATTTCAGCTAGCAAACTGTTCACCAAATGGATTTGTATGAGGGATGTTCCTCCCAACCATGGTATTCACTCACCAACAACAATAGTGTCACCCTCGATCCATGGCTATAAATGCACAAGGATGGGTCCTAGTCCAAATATAAAAACACACCAGTTATCTAGAAATCTCTGTGTTTCTGACCATAGTAATCCTAATTTCATCTCTCTTCTCCATCCTTGCTGGCAAAGAAATGAACCCCTTTCTTTGCCATGCGGTCCCTCAGGATGTTCCATTTCACTCTAGGGCTCCAGTGCTACTAGTCAATAAATCTTCATGATGGAAACTCCAAGGATTCTCAACTATGGACAATTCTTTCAGAATTACCATCAATCTCATGCACATGAGCATCCATTCCCACTTGGAATGATAAATAATTCCTCAACCATCCTGCTTATTGACTCTCTACCTCCAACCATCCCGTTTCATTCCCAAACCAAGAGCACATGAATGAGCAAGGGTAAATGAATGATTCACAATGAATGAATAACCAAAGGAAATAGTGTAAGAGTGAACCCCTAAACAACCTAAAGAGTGGTTTATATATTTATTTGGAAATAAAAAACCGCATGTGGCCTCCCCAAAGAGCTCATGTAACCACTTCCTCAAATAAAGAAATGAGAGATGGAGATAACATATAATAAGAGACATGGAACATTCCCCTCTCTATTGTGGAATCATAGCTCCTTATCTCTCATGTCCCTGTTTGTCCCTTTGGCAACCCGATTAATATATTTTATTAATATATATAAGTATTACATTTCCTAGGCATGCTAGCCCCTTTTCAACTTTACCGAAACTCACTAACCTAAGTCACATTTACATAATACATTTCTAGTTCATAGGGATCAAAATCGGGGTGTTACACATCTCCCCTCCCCTTATTTTAGCATTATCCTTAGTGTACAACACCATGCCGATGTTCTTAATATTACAGAAATGGGCTCTTTGTGCTACAATATACACAGGTAGTCCAATCAATTCTTATATACATAAACACTCCAACCTAAAAACATGCATACACTTGCGGCCTCTGACTAAGGCTTAATACACAGGGATTTTACAATTTACGTTTCTGGGAATAGTTCCAACCAACAAGTTATCATTCTCCATTAGCCTACACAACCCAGAAAGTGTTTTATGCTTTGTTTGCACTCTTGGGTTACCACTTCTTTTTCAAGGCTTCAGTGCACCCAACCATGAATTCTTAGGGTTGCTACCCCAGGAAATCCAGTTGTAACAAGTTCACTGGACTTTCTTTGTTCCTTTCCTTTGTCCTTGAGATCGATTCCCTCTTGAATTGTTCTTCTTGAGAGCTTCAGGTTCATGCGTAACATCTCATCTGTATACACATACAATCATCATAAGATAATATCATTGCAATTTTCAATCATAAATGTAAAATCATTTTTATATATGAAACAAAATTTGCCAAACATGAGCTTCCTGCTCATAATTCATTTAGCTCTTGCAACAGTAGATATAAGTCTTCCTTACAAGATTACATCCCTGCCATATCCAAGACCACTCTTCCTGCAATTTCCTGAACCTTTCACTTCGCCATACAAATTGTTAGCATATCACAACGATTTGTAATTACTCAAATATGTTTATCTGAGGAAAATAAAATTTCCTAGGCATGAGGTTTCTACTCATAATGTTTGTCTTCTGATGATGAGATAATCTTCCTTATGGGCTTATTATTGCCATATCAAGACTACTCCCATTTTAATTTTCCTCATCTTACTGCATTGTAAAACAGATTGTCAATGACTCATGTACAATATATATTTTCCTTGGCAATAATTAAAAATTTATTAAAATGATCTCAAAATTATTTACAATTACAATTCAATTACTTCCAATAATCCAACTATTAACTGAAATGAAACCATTATTCTCTACACATGTTATCAATAATATTTTCTTGATTAACATTTCCAACGACTCAAAAGTGATCTCATGGTGTAACCAATATGATTGGCATACCTTCATTTAGTATTCATATTAAATATAATGTAACTATCCATCATTATGTATTTCAGCACCAGACCTTTCATAGTAACAAATGTTCTCTAAAATAAAATCAGTATTAATGACCACCCGATGGCCACATCACTGATGTCGTCTTATTGACTACATACCTATAACTAGATCATTCCCCTCCCACCATGAAGAATTTGGGATTTAGGTACTTAATGACACATCATCCAGAACTCTTCCAACAACACGATAACTGTTTAAGTTCCCTCCTCTTCAACCCATACACAAGATGAGGAAACATAATTCCTGGTCGGTCTTCGGTGTCAACAAAGGGGTGGCAAAATGAAACATCGAGTTATACAGGAAACATTGAGCACTCACATAGCGCTATGGTCTTTCCTTATCCAACCATCTCATGGTCTCACACATGATTAACTCTATGGTTATTCATTGCTATAACAGGACTATGTCTCCTGACTTGACCTAGTTATGATCTCACAACCAATCCTTAATATAATATGCAACCAACATTTTAACTAAATGCATTCAAGCATCAACAAAACTTTATATACTCAGACCTTTGGCTAGTACATATCAATTTAAATCTTGAAAATTAGGAGAAAATTCTTACCTCAATTCCTTCAACATTTATGCATCGTAAGCAACCAAATGCATACATGCATGGTTGTTATCAACCTACTTGTTGCTACCTATTTAGTTGGTATTTGTAAAATCTTGAAATATTTCTCTTCCATCCTTTCAATTATCTTTCCTACCACCCTCATGGGTCTTCACATGGAGGAAATATAAGCAAAAACAACATCCACATATTTAACCATGATATATGATTTTTTCATGAATACATATTACATCATTAATACATACTCGAATGCCATGGTATCATTATTTCATGTATGTAACAACCTTACTATTCTAAGCCCACAAATATGTCATATACGCTTGTCAGATATCATTGTTAGTTCACTTATTTATTTATTTATGTTGTAGTTGGTTGTCCTTGAATTTCTTAATATCATTGTTGCCTTGTGTGCTCCCAATCTACTCATCTTATTGTTCCCAGTCAGACACTTTCTATCCGAATTCCACTTGGCCATTTTGCAATCCAATCAATGTGTTCTATTTGTAGAAACTTATCTTAGGAAAACACATCCAAACTTGACCTTTATGAAGTATTCCAACACCTTGGAATGAGGTAGCTCATCGCATTCCATCCCTCTACTACCACAACATCCTTGGATCAATTTAACCATAACCATTCCACATCCTTGTTATTATTTCTAGTTGTCCATTGGATTTTGCAATTTTGGGAGATAGTTCTATTCACTTTATTTAAAAATTCCCTGTGAATCCATACTTTTCTCACTCAAGACCATTCACAATGGAACTCTATTTTCATTTAATGACACTTTTCAGAGTAAAAGAACCCTTCATTATTCTATCCTTGATTTCTCTTCACATTAATTATCGTTACTTCCCACAATGAACTCTGATATTGGGTGCTTTTTCTTGCTGGGAATTTTTGAATAGAATTCGGCTAAGTCATAGCTAAATCCTTCCCAAGGAACTTGTGTGCTTGGCATAGAGATGATCACACACATCACCTCTTAAGCTCCTTGTTCTCTTTTACATCAAGCTTGCAGGAGCTATCGACACATCTCTACTTTCAAGGTTATGAAGTCTTACTTTTCCTTTCTATTCCAATTAATGACATTCTTCACTGTTGGTTTCATGTGTCCTATGTGAGGGATTCTTGTTGTTGTGCATTTCACTCAAATTTGTGGAAGTTGTTGACTAGTACTTTTGTTCCCTCTTCTTGAGTTCTTTATCCACTTTTTGTTACTTTCCCTATAGTTTTTATAGCTTCAACAAATTTTGCACAAGCTCTATCATGCTTCTATGAATCTGATATCCAATCCTAGATTTGAATTTATCTAATTATACTCTAATTCCTTGGAAATGTGCAAGAAACTATTTTTGTTAGAATTATACATATTATAGAAATTTTGTGAATTAATGTTACAAATCTTTTTTCTACTCAATTCATGAATAATTATATCATATTTCTTCCAATTATACTAATTACATGTTATTCTCCTTTGCATCATCTTTCCAATGAATATAGGGTATGGCCCAATTCGATCTACGGCTTAGAAGTTGTGGCTTCCTGAAAATTCCATTTTCACCCTATTTGTGCATTTTCTCCCTTTGGTGTATTTTATTGAAGAGACCGACTTCTTCTTTAAAGAAAAAATGTAGGGAACTACAAAGATCTTTTTGTATGAGACATAGATAAAATAATGACAAAGGAGTTCAAACAGCTCTCCTTATTTTCAATCTGATGCTTTAGTAAAAAACTACAACAATCTAAAAATAACAAGCATCATTTTTCATCATTTTTGTCAGGACTTGGAATTTTTTTTGAGTAAAAGTATTATTTCTCAATCTGTGTACTTCCAGAAAAAATTCACTAAATCAAATTTGTTTCTCTTAGCGAGGTGTACAAAATGGAGTATTTTTTTTTCATTTTTGTGATCTGGGTCACTTTTCCTACTCTGAAAATCTAAAAAATCCAAAAAAATGGCCTATAATAGTGAATTTTGTCCTATTTCAACATCCCCATTCTAAAGTCCTTAGAATTTATTCAATTCCTACATGGGTTATTTCCATATATGGAATTTCAACGTAATTTAGATATCTGACAATGATCTGAACCCAAATCTTTAAAACACACTATTTTGTAATTTCTGATAAATCTAAACAGATTTGGACAATGGGCCTATTTGGCACTTTTGTAGATCTCCTTTCTGTGAAAGAAACCCATATGTTTCATCTCAATATGAATTAATCTGCTCCATTTATGGTCAAAATAAGAAAATGGCTCTAGCCTTGTTATTTTTTAAACTAATGGACAGTCTTTCCTACAGGGCAATTTGCATCGTCGATCTCAAAATCAGGAGATCTGATCAGTTGATCTTCCACGATTGCCTAAATTGTTATTATTGTGTGCTTCGACCATCAGCGATCTTAATTAGCTGAATGAAACACTTCTTCAATTTAGCCGACCCGACCATCATCCATTCTTGTTGACTGATGAAAAAACAATTTATCAATCCATCAACTTAGATGCATCAGCTGTAAGTCATTTATTTGCTAATGGCGCGACACATGGGATGCTAGCATTGGCATGACTTATATCGATCTAACATGACATTTGATGGCGTGTGACATGGATGTTGGCAACTGGCATGACATGTCATCACTCTCTTTCCTTCATCGACCATTGATTATTTCTTTTGACCCGTCATTTCTCCAATTCGACCGACCCTACCATTGCTAATTATGACTTTCGGCGTTTGTATCTTGCTCAGTCAAGGCTACTTTGTCAGATGGAAGCCAATACCCGTCGCCAACCCAGCCGACCCATTGAATTATTTCCTTAGACTGACCGAACACCTCGTTGAATGAAAGTAGACGCTTTCGGCCCAGATGACCCATGAGCCCGTCGGTCCATTTCCAGCAATTGACCTAAAAATGCCGTAATTCCAGCGACTCGGCCGTGCATTATCGATGATCTCAGCGACCAACTCTGCCTGGTTTGACCAATTCCCAAAAATGCGGATTAGTTGATCCGCTTCTAACCTAAAGCGACGAAAATTAGAATTCTAACAACCGATTCTCATTTTGGCGAAATCAGGAAATCCTGAGTATGGTTGATATGTTGGACCTTTGCAAAGGCTTTGAAACCTTATAATTTTTAAATTTACCAAAATGAATTGAAGCCGTTGATCTCGAGATCTAACGCGATCTCGGTCGTTAATTCATCAAACTCTGTCTAGCGCTACAACAACCATTAAATTACGAAATTCGATGCAAGTCGAATTCGTCTCTACAACTCTATAGATTGACTCCATTAAACATCTTAAAAAATTCCTATTCATTTAAAGTTCGCGGATTTGGGGATGTTTCTCTAATTTTAAATTAATTTTAATAAAAAAAAAAAAAAAAAAAAAATCTACAACAATGAATTTGTCAATTCCACACTCCACCATTCTTATCACCCGGTGTGATGTTTGAACCGAGGAAGTTTTGATACCACTTTCATGTACGTACCCAACTAGCCCATACCGGTGTGATGTTTGAACCAGAAGTTTTGATACCACTCTGTAACGTACCCAACTACTAGCAGGTTGAATCACGCTACTTCAAATCACACTTCAATAACTGATTTCGAATTATCATAATAATTCATTCGAAAAGAAGCATGAAAGAATGCAATAACCACACATGCAATAATTAAAATTCATGCTAGACTTAAAAATAATGCTTAATCATCCCATGGACAACAATAACCAACAAGCATGCACATAGAAAAACATTTCATATATAAATAAATACACAACAGAAATATACATATGCCAGAAAACTTAGAGAGCACTTATCTTTTCAAATAAACATTCACCAACTAGTTACAGACCAAGGATGTTCCTTCCAAACATAGACATTGTTGTTCATTCACTCTCAATAACAGTGTCACCCTCGAGCCAGGGCTATGAATCTAGAAGAACAGGTCCTAGGACAAATCTAAAAATACACAATTTAACTAACAAACTCTCATGTTTTCCCAACCACACATCAATCCTAATTTACATCTCTTCCCCTCCAGTTTGCACAACTTAAAGAAATGAACCCCTTTCTCTGCCATGCAATCCCTCAGGTTGTTCCATTTCTCTTCAGGGCTCCAATGCTATTGGTCAAGAAATATCCATGTTGAAAACTCCAAGGATTCTCAGCAGTGGATAGCTCTTTCAAAACTACCATGAATCTCATGCGCACATGCATCCATTCTCTCCTAGAATAATAAGTAATTCCTCACAGCCATCTAACAATGGCTCTCTACCTTCAACCATTTGTTTCCATGCCCAGACCAAGAGCACACGAATGAACAAAAGTGAATGAATGATTAACAATGAATAAAGAACCAAATGAAAAATGTAAGAATGAACCCCCAAACAACCCAAAGAACGATTTATATATTTACTTGGAAATCAAGAACCACATGGCCTCTCCCCAAGAAAATCATATAACCACTTCCTCAAATAAAACCAAGATGGGTAAATAAAATATAATAAAATACATAGCCCCCTCTCTTGTGGAATCATAACCCCCTATCTCTCATGTGGAATCATAACCCCATATCATAATAATAATAATAATAATCCATTTTTAAGGTCACGGCCAAACCAACACACCAAATTGGTGTATGAGACCCCCTTGTTTGTGGGACAAGGGACCCCCCTCCGCCCAACGATTTGACTGGTAAAGTCTACGAATGTATACATACCCTACCCCCTTCTGGATTTGAACCTGTGACCTCTTAAGAGGAAACACATGTTCTTAACCATTAGGCCCACTCAAGCTGGGCCTAATTACACTCAAGCTGGGCCCACTGAAATATATATAGAAGTATTACATTTCCTAGGCACTCCGACACCTTTCCAACTTTACCGGCTCACCAACTTAAGACACATTTACATATTACATTCTAATTCATAGGGATCAAAATCGAGGGTGTTACAAAGCAATGTTCACTTACCTCTTTGAAGGGAAAACCTCCCAAAGAGCAATGCTCAAATTACAAATGAATTCACGAGACATCTTTTAGAATTATTATACATCTTTATACAATAGTTTTTACCCCCTAGGGACATTCTAGAGAATGAACTTCCTAATAGGAAAAACCTTCTAGAAAGCTCACTTACAATAATTGTTTTCACACTACTACATGGGAGTTATTTACTAGTGACAACCTCCATACATAGCAACACATACTAATTTCTCTATCTCCTTTAGGGGTTAGGGATGTTAGGACCCTTACATGTCCTCCCACTTGAAAATAAACATTGGCATCAAGGTTGGCGATGAGGGAAGTGCTGAAGAATGGCTGGTGGTTCCCATGTGGCATCATCTAGTTGTGTATCCTTCCATTGTATTAGGACTTCATGGATAGTGCACTGGCATCTTCTTCAGGAAGAGTAGTTTGAAAGTTTGATTCTATCATTTCTAGATTATTCTATTATCCAAAAAGCATTTGACTTCATTTTGTCCTTTGAAGCTTGGGATCAAGATACAATGTTTCTACTCCATGGAATTAGTAGAGGGAATGCATCTCGAAAAACTAGAGTTTAGAATTTTTGATAGCTCACTTTATCACCTACGTATCATCTTTTTTTTGAAGTGAGAAAAAGAGTGAAGAAGCATCAGGTAAGATGCATTATCTTCATGCATAGTTGTTTAAAACTCCCCACATATATCCAAATATCCATGTGGATGGGAAATATGTAGTTAATGAGAATTCTTTTTTAGATGGATTCAAGTTGAATAAGGATGCGGCTCTAAATTATTCTCCTTATTGTATAGGAATACTTATAGAGCGACAATGCAAAGCAATTTAGGAGAAGATGATTCCTCCAAAACCCAATTAGCATTCAAGTTCAATACATTTCAAACCTGACCTAGAATTTATCCCGAGAGGAATTTTGCTAAAACATTTTTTTCACAATCCTCATTTATTTCTTCTAATTGGAAGCTATGAAATCAAGTCAAATATAGACCTATGATCACACTCCATATGAAATAATATAGATTGAATGTGCATGTCACATTGGTTGGATTACCACTAAAACCTCGAATGAATATTTTGGCATTAGGTGTTGTTGAACTTTAGTGTCAGGCTTTGTAATGTGTTGGGATGTATAAATATATTTTGTGATTATATGGAATTCCTTAGGTATCAAAAGGGTCTCAATGGTTGATGTTCACACAATTTTAAATGTGCTTTTGAAAGAGTTCCATGCAATTTTTTCCAAAGAGAATTGCAGAAAGTGCACACCATAATTTGGAATGGATAGATTAGATAGGTGTGATAGAAAAAAAGACAAAAAAAACAAAACTCACTTTGTATATTATAGATAGATACCTTCCTTGAGAATGGAATAAATAATGCCTCTATTTAGTTTACCTTGGAGTGAAGTGCCATAACTCATTATGGAATTATATACTTTAAGATCATGATCACATAGAATGACATAAAGGCAAAGTCTCACAAGAGCTTCAAATCGCTAGTTGATGGAACTAGAAACTCGAAGTAGAATGTCACACGATTCCAACAGCTCCCATAGAGGGTCATTGATGAGAGTCCAAACACAAAGGTCATATAAGTCCCACTTCTCCAACTTATGTTAGGCCTAAATGCCTAAGAATCTACAATGAAAGGTGACATGAACTCAAAATTCCAAGTTGAACAAGTCAAAACCTAGGTGTTAGGAGCAATGTCTTGGAATCCCAAGTACATTGATTTCATTATATTGCATAGAATTCAATGTTCATAAAGTCGATAATTTTCAACTAAATTGTTCGATGCATTGCTCTTAGTATTGTGCATTAATTTCACTATTTGTACATTGAATAAATTTGATTACTATGTTTTGTCCTTTAATTTCAATGTTTGTAAAGTTGATAAAGGCTACATTAAAAACATTTTCTCACTATTTTAAAACAATTGATTAGGTAGAATTATAGGGAATGCATTATACTAGATAAAATAATTTAGAAGTGAGGCATCAAATAACTAATCAATTGGATGCGATCACATAAAAAGAGAATTGAAGGCAAAGACTCATATGAGCTCCAAATCACATGTTGATAGCACTGTAATGAAAATACAAAAGATCACATGATTCCAACATCTCCAACTGGAAAGGCTCAAATAGTGAGGATTTGAACTAGGGGATCATATAAGTCTCACTCTTCCAATGTCCACTAGGTCCCGATTGCTAAGAATTCACAACAAAAGGTCCTTGAACTTGAAATTCCAAGTCTATCAAGTCAAAACCCAAACGTCAAGGAACTGTCCTAAAACCCCATGTACATTGATTTCATTTTATTGCATAGAATTCAAATTTCATAAAATTAATAATTTTGACTAAGCTGTTTGCTCCATTGTTGTTAGTATAGTACATTGATTTTACTATTTGTACAATAGATAAATTTGATTATCTCAGTTTTGTGCATTGATTTCAATGTTT
This sequence comes from Picea sitchensis, assembly GCA_010110895.2. NCBI lineage: Eukaryota > Viridiplantae > Streptophyta > Pinopsida > Pinales > Pinaceae > Picea > Picea sitchensis. The sequence goes on along the minus strand of SNQJ01S0054407.1, from coordinate 106,343 downwards.
GTACAATGGATAAAGGCTACATAAAAAAAATCACTATTGATTAGATAGAATTTTAAGGAAATTATTACACCAGATAAAGGAATTTAATAGTATTTGTACAATAGATAAATTTGATTACTCAGTTTTGTGCATTGAGTTCAATGTTTGTACAATGGATAAAGGCTACATCAAAAAAGTACAATGGATAAAGGCTACATCAAAAAAAAATCACTATTGATTAGATAGAATTTTAAGGAAATTATTACACCAGATAAAGGAATTTAATAGTGAGGGAGCGAATAACTTATCAATTAAATGGTTTGAGATTGTGATCACAAAAACATAATTAAAGGCAAATCCTCATATGAGCTCCAAATCACAAACTCATAGAACTAGAATCACAAAGCAAACGGTCACATCATTCCAACATCTAGAAGCCCAACTGATGAGAACCCAAAGGTCATATAACCCACTTCCCTAGCTTTTGTTGGACCTAGGTGCCTAAGAATCCACATAAAAAGGTCATGTGAAATTGAATTCCGTGCTAATCAAGTCAAAACCCAAAGGCTAGGGTAGTGTCCTAGAATCCCAAGTACACCCCTCGATGTTACAGTTCTCAATCATTGATATTTCCTCAGTTTGTATAAGTATTCTTTATGTTGGCCACTTGCTATCGATGATTTCAAGAGTGGGGTTCTTCCTGAGGCTTCTGAAGTCACAAGGATTGTTGTCGAAGAAAACAACAATTAATATAATTAATATTAGTAAGAAAGAGAGGCAAAGTGATTTTTACTACTACATATTGAGTTAAAGGTTTGAATCAATGTCAACCTCCTTCACATGAGTGATGTATTAATTGTTGGTCAACTAGAGCCCATAACAATAGAGGATGTTATTTTAGGCCCCAAGAAATTTGTTGGCAAACTATAATCTGTACCAGTAGCTATCAAAAAATGGATTATTGACTTGTAAAACGGACCAGTAACTATCTTATCATAAAGACTGATAATTTCACTAGCAACAGAATGATATTCAAAAGAATACCTGGCCAAAATAGCATACAATGTGGTTGACATGGAGGAAAGTGAATTATAACCAGTCGAATTATTGAAACTGTGAAACGTGAAGAAAGGAATTTCATGTTTGTCAATGCCTCTATTTTAAGCTTCCCAGCCTCTTAGGAGAGTGGCACGAGCAACACGATTGACTCCAAGAGTAAAAGCTCCCATTCGCAGATCACAATCGTGAGTTTTGCACATTTCTTTGAGATGTTGAAAAGAGCTTGTCATATACTTTTTCAGCTCGGCGTTAACCTTCTCCTCATCCCACATAAAACCTTGGATATTCTGCAAGAAAATGCGATAGAATTAGAGAGAGGAACTAAAATTTAAAAACTTCCCCAAAATTCAACCACCTCACCCAACTTTCACTGAAAGGTAGCACCGACAGCCCATCACCAAAATCCTTGTCACATAAATAAAAGGCAAAGACACAGGGGAATCAATGAACTCTGCGATTTTATATATCACTGATATATAGAATTACAAGAAATTTAATGGTCAGTACTCAGCCCTACAATCTTTTAAATCGTCAATTTACCCAACCCCAACACATATCACTGTTCGGGAACTAAAAAAGTAATTCAGGCAACAAATACAGGTCTACTCCAATCTAGTAAAGCATCAATTCACCAAACTCAATAATAGAATCATTGACTAATGGACAAACAAACACAAGCAAACTGGCTAGAAGCATGTACTTCGGCTGGTAATTTTGGACACTATGGGAAGCTTATTCTTGGACAGTAAGAGGACAGTTATTTTAGCTGTTTCTTGTTCTATTTTAAATGTTTTGTTTTTTAAAGGATACAAAAGGAGAAAGACAGTGCACAACATTTCCAAGGTATTCCTTATTTTGTATCGTACTATAAGAACATGAGAAATGTGATCTCCATTCTCTCTTTTGAATAAAAATTGTGATTTTTCTTGAAAAAAAAAAGGCAAACTGGCAAGTCTATCAATTGATATGAGGCAGAATTGCAAGAAATTTAATGGTCAGTACTGAGTATACTCTTATCTTCATTTAAATCATCAATTTACCCAACTCAACCTATATCACTGTTAGAGAACTGAAAAATAATTTAGGCAACAAAGACAAGTCAATTCCAACCTTGTAAAGCATCAATTCACCCAACTCAATAATAGAATTATTGAATAACAGACAAATAAACACAAGCAAACTGGCAAGTCTATCATATGTAGATGAAAAAGCATGGTAACTGAAGTTTGTATAATCCAAGTCCAAAAAAATAGTTTCCTCAAGGATATATACCTGAACCCACTCAAAATAGCTGACAGTCACACCACCAGAATTTGCATATATATCTGGTAGTACTATAACACCCTTCTTGTATAGAATCTGAAATGCATGCCATGCATTCAACATTATTTTATTACATAACAAAGATGAATATTAAGAAGTCTGAGAGAATTCAAACTACTCGAAAACTTCTACAACTTTAACTGATAGTCTAAAACTTTAACTGATAGTCTAACTCACCTCGTCAGCTTCTGGATCTGTGGGATGATTGGCTGCCTCTATTATGAATTTGGCCTTTACTTCACTAGCATTCTCCCTGTGAAAAGTATGCAGTAGCAGTCAAAATACTAAATTAGCATCCCTGACTTCACAATAACAGTGATTATGGAATGTCTGTATTCAAACTAATCTTCAACAAAGCAGCCCGTGCAATGCAGTGCATTGTCAATTCAATAAAAAAGTACTTTCAAATCCCTGTCAACTTCCAAATGCCAGATAGTCCTATGAAACTTAAGTTGGATGAATACTGACCTATTAAGAACACCACCCAAAGCAGCAGGGATGAGCACATCACAATCTTCAAGCAATAGGGTTTTTGGATCAACTGAATCTGCTGCTTCAAATCCTTTAACACCACCATTTGTCTTTGTGTGCTTCATTAAAGCTGGAATGTCAAGGCCTTTGCTGTTCTTTATAGCTCCCGAAATATCACTCACTGCTACTATCTTTCCACCCATTTCATGAATAAGTTCAGCTGCCCAGGAACCGACATTTCCAAAACCCTGAAAAGGTCAGAGAGGCTTTGGTTCAAGAATAATGTA
>SNQJ01S0054407.1:90961-103214 GCA_010110895.2 Picea sitchensis | reverse complement strand
TGAACCAATCCAATAAATTACATAATTAATTACATTATTTATTCAGTAAATGAGTCAATTTACCTAGAAACGAGAGAAGCAAAGGTAAAGCCAATTGCTTCCCCAAAATGCTTTCATAAATAATGAAGACAATGTGTGTCCATCGTGCATTAATGTATTGCTAAGGACAACCAGGTGGTAACATCAATCAAATTTCCTACGCTATTGTGCTCTGAATGCAACATGAAAAGCACATGTTATATATTAATCAACATTTTCAAAACTGTTCAATTTTTATATGGCTTTATTTGCTTGATTCAATTCTATCAATTAAAAGTGGATTCTTTTAGGCAACGGGATGGTAGGAAAACCCATAGTAATTACAAGGACTAATTACAAAAAAAACAATTTAATATAAACCTTTAGAACAACAATGAAAAGGTAAAATGTAGCAGCAACTGAACTGATCGGAAAGTGTGGGTGCGGTCTTACAATGTGTTGCACCTATGTCTTTGTACCAACGGACAAAGATTTCAATATATTACATCAACTCCGCATATATCATATTATTTTAACTCATATATTAATATGTTACCATCATCATAGAAGGCACGCCCACTTTTGTTTAATATCATATCTATCTATATCATACTCAAGATAACCACTCTCAACTAAACTATGACATACTCTTTATATGTATGATAAAGTAAACAACTTTAAAAATTAACATAACATTACCAACCCTATATCTAAAAACGTAATAATGATTACCCCTAGCTAACTTCTAATCTATATAAGAACATTTAACATTATAATTCGCCAATTATTATTATTATTATTAAGAATTGGACCATGTGATACATATGTGGGTGGAGGTAAAGTGTTTGGTTTCAGGGAATTGTTTGGAGGGTGCTCTATTAAAAGTTGTTTATGGACTCAATTATGTATGGAGGAGGATCATTGAGCTTGGTAGCCTATCTTGAAGAGCATACTACCTTGTAATTAGGAGTAAGGAGTACTTGACACGTGGAAGCTTGGATTGAAGAGTGTTATACTAGGGAGGTGGTGCCCAACCACCTAAGGACATGTGTACTCTTTTGGTAGAGGAGCGCTCCACTTATGGACCTTGTCTAATCACTTTGTGGACCTAGTCCACTTTTTTATTATTGACCTCCCTCACCTATCTTATATAACGAAAGGATAGAGTCTTTATCATAACTACTATTCAAGTATGTACTTGTAATCCTCATGTACTTGTCTTGGAGTTGTTGCACTCGTGATGATACAAGAGTTGGAAGACTTAGGCTTTGTGTGAAGTGAACCCTAAAGAAGACTTGGAGCTCTAAGGTTTCTCTTGAAGTCTTGGTGTGAGCTAGACCTATAGTTTGTGGAATGAATTTCTATACCAATATTTGTAGCACTTGGATGCAAGAGGAGTGTGTGATGCATACTTGGTGAATCTTCTTGATAGCTTGTAGAATGCAAGTGGGAGATCCAAGGGTGGACTTCTTGGTGTTTATGCTAGCTTTCTTTGAAGCCTTTGGTGTGGCTCCATAGCTTGGTGGGATGCCTTGATAGGCCTTTGTATTATTGGTTAGGGTTTGTTGTTGATGGTGGACGCCCTAGCTACGGTTTGGGAAGTAATTAGAGGGTATTTGCTTTTGATAAGATGAAAATACTTGTTATACCAACTTGGAATGAGTTGAGATCTAATACTTTATCTTTGTTTATGTAATATATGAAGGACATTATTTCTATCCTTAATTTATATGTTGCAAATATGAAAATCAAAGTTTGGTTTCTCATTGTTATGAGTAGTCTCATGGTTGTTTTAATGAGATAATTTGTTGAGACAATCAAGCCATAAGTTGTGTTTTAGCATGCCTAGATGAAGCTAGAAATCAAATTTAGTGTTGTTACAAACCTATTGTTCTAAACATACTTTTTACATCTGTGTGTTGGTTAAGATTTTTCCATAAGGGTTGTGATATTTTTCTCTCCTTCACTATATATTTTCGATGTCTATCTTATTGAGCTAGCTTGGTGAAAAGGTTGGACATAATTGATGTATTTTTTGTTTCCATTGATTCAGCCACCAGGAAAAAACTTCTATGAAGTAGATTTGTGGCCTTATAGAAGTGAGGTAGAAATTTTAGATTGGATAGATTTTTGAAATTTCCACACCATTGTCATGTAACACTACACTAGACCTAATTAACTATCACATTTACACATCTACTTAGAGGTAGTGTGTAAGGTTAATAGTAACCTTGACTCCTTAGGGTATCCCATCTATTGCAATTTGCAAGCCCTAGATGCATCATTACACTTCACACTTCCACATCCACGATGATATCATTTATATTTTGTATCGTGTAGCAAGAGGACTTCCTCACCTCTCAAAAAATAGCCCATGCAACTTATCAATTTCTTGTTGCACAACATATAAATCTCTTGCATCATGCACTTGCACTTCATGTTTGCACATCACACTTACACATGGTTGGCGCTCTTTTGTATTTATTCTCATCATTTATGGCGACAATTTCTATTAGTTCAACACAATCATGTTGTTGTTTGACTTGCTTATGTGTCTCATTCTTACACTTGCTTGTCTTTTCATTGTTTTTTCTTCAAGATTGGATGGATTTTTGGCACTTCATAGCACTTCAAGTATTCAAACTACATGTGTGAATGGTGCAAATGTAATTGAAAAATCTAGCCCTATGAACATAATTTACATGATAATTATTCTCTACCAAATATTCTTCCTCATCGAGCTCCAATATTAATGTTTCTATGCCTTCTTTTACTTCTTTTTGGCAAGTTCTGACATTGTCATTTGGCCTAAAATCCACATCCTTGGATTATTTGACCTTGCACTCTCACAATTTTCTTGTCTTTCCTTTGAAGCCGCATGTTGGAGTCTTTAGGACACTTGGATCCACATTACACCCTTTTTCCTTGGATTTTTATTTCCATCTTGTGTTCCTTCATGAATTGTTCCTTTGGTCAATGTAAAAACTCTAACTTTCTTTTTAAGTTTCATTTGTCATCTTGGTTTGCATCACCTCACTGTTGTTGTCTCGCACCACATATAAATAGTTGTCAATGGGATTCCATGCCCACAAAGTAGTTTCCAACAAAGATGTGTACACTCTTTGAATTATAGGAGCCTTGGTTTTCCATACAACAATACAAGATGTACATTGCTTTGGCCTAAAACCCTTTTGAAACTTGAAATGTCTTCACACTTTGACATTTTTGATGACACAAAACGTTGCAACATCCCTAGTGGACTATGGGAGTGAAAGAGAACATGCCATTTCACAATTAGAGAGTTGTTCCCATGGTCATCTATCCTTAACTCTTTTTCAAGTTGCCATTTGTGTATTTCCTCTTACCATTGTGAGGAACTTGTTGACCTTTTGTTACAATTGTATTTCTCCATCACTCGAGTGTGTCACTTTATACTCCTATTCTATCCATTTGTAAGGGCACTCTTGGTCATATACCCCAACTATATTGTAGTAACATTGGTTGGTGAAAGTTTCATGGGACTTACCAACTAGCATTGGGCAACCATTTTAAGGGCATCTTAGCTTATAAATCAACCTCCTCTACACATGTGCCTTCTTCCCTTTGTGTTTGAAAACTAGGCTATATTCACACAAGTTAAACACTAGAGACTATCATTCTCACATAGATCAAAGATTAAGACATCAACATTTACGCGTTGAAAACCCTTGAAAAGAAAAATAGTACACTACACTAAAAACAATTTATTAATGCAAAAAAATAGTACATGAACATCTCACACATCGATCATTTACAAATTACACTCCATACTCTTTAAATAGAGATCATGGACCAATCGAGTGTTGAGCCATAGATCAAGTATTGTTAATATCAAGGAGATGTTAAATTATCAAATCACTCATATATAGAACATGTGACTATTAAATAAATAAAGTACAAAAACACACTTGTCTAAAAAAACACATTAAACCACACTATACTTGACCTAACTCCTAGTATAAAAACATTTTAATATTTTGTTGGGTTATTGCTTATGAAAAGCTCTTATTTGTTTGTTTTTTAAAGTGGGTTAGATAACACCCATCCTATTGATTTCATGGCATTGTTAGACTTAAGTTTACAAATACATACATTCTTGTTTTTTTATATAATTTAACTACATTGTTAGGATAAACATAACTTTTAAAAACATATACTTATAAATTGAAGATAAGAATCATATAAATCATACACCAACAATTCATATATTAGTTTATAATCACATTTAACAACATTGCTTTCGAAGGAAAACTTCCCTAGATGAAAAACAATTGGTTTAACGAGAATATGCAAACCATTAAGGAGATTGATAATGATAAAAAGTTGAATTATTATGAAGAAATTATTAATTTTAATTTGGAAGAACAAAATTATCCTTTCATTGTTGTTAGTTCAAAAAGGAAAATAAATATTGTAAAGATGAAAACAAATTCTCATGAACTTCATTTTAAAATTGGGTTTTGGACAAGATCAAAAACATTTTGACACCAAAAAAATTACAAAATTTGAGACAAATAAAGTAGAGGATGCAAAACACTTTCTTTTGGAGTGCCCAATCTACAAAGACATTAAATCTAATTTTCAAAAAAATTGTAATAAGGCAAAATTTCATAACTTATTACCCATAATAACCAAAAGAAATTTGCAAATTTCATTTCCAAGTTATTTGCTCATTGCACCAAGAGACACTTTATACAACGCATATGAGGGAATGTGTCACATATATTACACTGATGCGGCACATGTTGGCTCAAAAAAATTATATCAATAAAACAATAATGAATATAATGTTGATTCACAATTAGAATATATATATATATTGAATGTACGAAATGTTTTCGTTGTTCACAGATTGTATCTTCATTGCCATATGAGACTACCATTTCTTTTTAGTGATTTCATACTAATAATTTTATATTAGCAATTTCAAATTGGAGATTTAGACTTGCCATTTCTGCTTAGCAATTTCCTATTGACAATTTCATACTATGTATGCTAACATAGTGACATGGGGTTAATATGGATCTAGGGTTAAGAAGGAAATGATACCTTATCCTAACACACAACAATTCAAGGGTGTCCAATTCATCAGTGACGAGAGAAAATACACTTTTATTAGGACTAAGAAATGGATCATCATGGCTATTAGGGGGGCACCTACAAAGGAAATTGATGCAGGAGCACCTGACAGTAAATCTTAAGATTGACCTCATGGGTCGCAAACATTTACCAAGGGAGTTGATTCCCTAATTTTTTTTATTATATTTGTAATAATTATGAAATGTCTCTAGAAGCCATTTTCGTTGAGTTTGTTTGATTAGATATCATGTTGTTTGTCATAGGTGTTGAGTATGTTGTTAAATATTAGGAACATATCTCTAGTTTAGGCATTTTGTTAAGATAACTCGTGATTCATTTGTTTGTGAGCTATTCGAGGGCTCGAGATATATTGAATGTTTTGTAAGAGATAGGGGGAGCGAGTGTGTGGCACTGAATATGTAAAAGTGTGGATCGCACAGGTCTAAAAGACCAAGAAGAAAAGAGATTTCTTGTGTAAATTTACTCCTTCATTGATGTTAAGAAAGAACATAGTGTGTGGTATGTCCGCGCTATGTGTTTGAATTGTTAAATTCTATGTATAAGCTATTTTGGCAGAATGATGAGTTTATGTGATAGACCATGCACAATTAATTTCAACAAGTTCTAAAATTTTGTTTTAAAAAAKATTTCCTGAGTATTTTCCTTGCAAGAACATAAAGTCACAATTTGACATAGTGGAACACCTCGTAAAGATCCGCGACAAGTTAGTATTGTTGCRGGATTCCACGTGCAGAGTAACCTGCAACACACCTGCATTGTTTGTTGAATTTCGTGCWGAATTTTCTGCAACARATTTTGTCAACATTGTTCGTTGATGCTTTCTCGTAGAGGTAATTYCRCGTAGYGTTATCTATGACAGAGCGCAATTCAACGTTGTAGGTAAAAGGCGAAATTTGAATGCATGTTTGTGTGATTCGAGGCCAGACATGCAGTCGAATATTGGTTGTGACAGAGTGTTGAAAACTCTGTGATTGTGGGTTGAAATTGTTGGTATTTTCCATCATTTTTGGTATCAAAGTAGCGTGTTTCTGAGTAATCATGCCACCCAGACAAGGAATCAGAGATATGAATGTGGTAACTAATGAGTGACGCTACGAGCTGAGGCACATCTAGGAAAGGATGGAGGCCATGGAGATAGCTCAAAGGAGAAAACCTAACATAGGAGATGTCAGTGAGAGTGAAGATACATGCTTTGATGAGGAAACAGAAGGAGCTCCAAGAGGAGAAACAACATAAAAACAACTAGTAAGAATGGTCACAAGAGTCATATCGAGGCCTAAGATGTAAGTGCCTATGTACGAAGGTAATATAAACGTTGATGAATTACTTGACTGGATAAATGCCATGGATAAATATTTTGATTATGACGATGTAGAAGAGAAGAAGAAGGTGAAGCATGCAGTGACTAGGCTAAAAGGACATGCAACTCTATGGTGGGATGAGTTGCATGCAGAAAAAAGAAGAAAATGAAAAGCTAAGATCAGGAGTTGGGACAGAATGGTGGCCAAATTTAAAGGTAAGTTCATGCCTAAGGGTTATCAACTAAATTTGTTTAGACAACTGAAAAAACTTAGATAGAAAACTATGACAATAAAAGAATACACACATGAATTCTATAGGTTAAACATTAGCAATGGTCACATTGAAGAAGATGCTAAGAAGGTTGCTAGATACATAAATGGTTCGAAGTATGAACTTCAAGATGAAATCAACCTTTTGTCCCTGATAACTGTTGAAGATGCATACCAAACAAATTTGAAGGAAAAAGAGAAGTTGACCAAAGTAGAACCAAAGAAATAGAGGAAGGAGTCCAGCAAGAGGCAAAGGACAATCTAACAGAGAAAGATTTCAACCTTCAAAAGAAGAGGTAGGAAATTCAAGCAGCCAATCACCAATAGGAGGAGAATAAAGAGGAAACATATTTTTCTCAAGAGGTCGAGGAAGAGACAGAGAAATGATATGTTACACATGTGGTAAAATAGGACACATGTCATGGGATTGTCTAGAGAACAAGGAATAAGGTCAGAGAAATGAAAATATATTAGAAGAAAAGGAAAAATATGTGAAGGTAGTCACACAAGAAGAAGTTCTTGAAGTAGGGGAATCATTGTTGCTGAAGAGAGTTTTGGCTAAGGAAGAAAAGAAGGTTCATGAACTATCTCAAAGGAAAAGTTTGTTCAGGTCTGTATGTAAGTGAAGAGGTAAGTGTTGTAAAATTATCATTGATAGTGATAGCACAAACAATTTGGTTTCCACAGAGATGGTAGAGAAATTGGGATTGCAGAGGCTAGTACATCTCACTCCCTATAGAGTGTCCTGGGACATCATATTTTGGTGAATGGACAATATAAAGTGGAATTCCATATTGGTAGCTACAAGGATGAGGTGTTATGTGATATAATTCCCATGGACATCTGCAATATTTTTTTGGGAAGGTTGTGGCAATATGACAGGAAATCCATCCATGATGGTAGAAGGAACACTTATTCTCTCGAAAAGAATGGGAACAAGTATGTGTTGTTACCTTTGAAGGATGAGACAACCAAGGAAGAAATTGGTCCAAGTGTACCACTGATAAGTGGGAAGGGGATGTTGCAAGAAGTCAAGAAAGAAGAAGAGATGCATTTTTCCTTAATTGGTAAGCCAAAGGTAATACTCACTAATACAAATCTGGGGTATTTTCCTACAAAAGTTAAAGTTATGCTTTATGAATTTGTTGATATTATAATGGATGACTTACCAAATACTTTACCTCCTGTGAGAAGTATTAGCCATCACATTGATTTAATTCCGGAAGCAAGTTTTCCTAATAAAACAGCCTGTAGAATGACCCCACAAGAGAATGAAGAGATTAAAAGGCAGGTACAAGAGATATTAGATAAATGATTGGTGAAGGAGAGTTTGAGTCCATGTGTTATACCAACAATACTCGACCTAAAGAAGGATGGAGGATGGTGCATGTGCACTGACTCTATAACAATCGACAAAATTACCATAAGGTACAAATTTCCATTGCCTCGCATAGATGATTTGATGGATTGTTTGAGTGGTTCAAAATATTTTTCAAAAATTGATTTAAAGAGTGGATATCACCAAATTATAATTAGAGAAGGGGATGAATGAAACACTGCTTTCAAGACTAATATTGGATTGTATGAATGGTTGGTGATGTCTTTTGGGATCACACATGCTCCTAATACATTGATGAGGTTAATGAATGAAGTTTTGAAAGAGTTTATTAGAAAGTTTGTGATAGTCTATCCAGATGACATTATGATCTATAGTCAGCCAAAAGAGGAACATTTAAGGCATCTCAAGATGGTTTTGAGTATCCCGCAAAAGAAAAAACTACTGATAAATTTGAAGAAATGCAGTTTTATGAAGAGGGAACTAATATATTTGGGGTTTGTAGTATCTAAAGAAGGTTTGAAGATAGACCCAGAAAAGGATCAAGCAATTGTGAATTCGCCAACCCCAAGAAATGCATTTGAGGTAAGAAGTTTCCATGGACTTGCAAGTTTTTATAGAAATTCCATTAGAAGTTTCAGTCAAATATGTGCACCTATTGTAGAAAATATCAAATAAAACAAACAACCATTCAAGTGGACTGAAGCAACGGATATAAATTTTAAACTATCAAAGAAAAATATTACTGAAAATCTTGTGTTAGCATAGCCAAGCTTTGATAAAAAAATTCAAGTTGAGATTGATGCTAGTGGACCGCAATAGGAGTTGTCCTAAGTCAGGAGCAAAGACCAATTGAATATTTTAGTGAGAAATTAAATGAGGCAAAACAAAAATATTTCTCTTATGACAATGAATTTTATGCAATTGTTCAAGCACTTAAGAAGTAGAGGCATTACCTCATGCCCAATGAATTTGTTTTGTACAGTGACAATCATGCATTACAATTTATAAGTAGTTAACCAAAATTGAATCAAAGACATGCCAAGTGGGTTGAATTTCTGCAGAATTTTACCTTTGTGATTAAACACACAGGTGGTAAGACTAATAAGATTGTTGATAGTTTGAGTAAAATTAATTTAATTTTGCAAAAAATTCAAGTCAACACTTTAGGCTTTGATGGTTTAAAAGAAATGTATCAAGATTATGTGGATTTCAAGGATACCTATGCAACTTGTGAAAATCCCACTGCTGGTAATATAAGTCAATGGTTTGACTACATATTATAGGAAGGATTGTTGTTCAAGAATAGTAAATTGTCAATGGTTTGACTACATATTATAGGAAGGATTGTTGTTCAAGAATAGTAAATTATGCATACCAAAGTGTTCAATGAGGGAAAATTTGATCAAAGAAAAACACAGTGGAGGTTGTCAAGACATTTTGGACAAGATATAACCTTTGCTCAGGTAAATGATTTTTATTATTGGCCAGATATGCAGAATCGAGTGAAGAAGTTTGTGGAGAAATGCATGATTTGTCAACATGCTAAAATGAGAAGTCAGAATACAAGCCTGTATCAGCCACTACCCATTCCAAGCAGACCATTGGATGTAGTGAGTATGGATTTTGTGTTGGGATTGCTAAGAACACATAGAGATCATGATTCAATCTATGTTGTGGTAGATAGGTTTTCAAAAATGGCTCATTTCATTGCTTGTACCAAGACTAGTGATGCGACAAATGTTGCAAATTTGTTCTTTAAAGAGGTTGTAAGGTTGCATGGTTTACCCAAAAGTATAGTTTCTGACAAAGACACTAGATTTGCGGGACACTTTTGGAGAACATTATGGAAAAATCTTGGTACTAATCTCAGTTTTAGCTCAAACTATCATCCATACACTGATGGACAAGGCAAGGTAGTAAATAGAAGTATGAGAAATATTTTGAGAATCCTTGTGAATGAGAACCCTAGGTAGTGGGATCATATGCTTGCTCAAGCTGAGTTTGCATATGATGACTCACCAATTAGAAGCACAGGGATGAGTCCATTCCAAATTTTGTATGGAATGCATCCTAGAAAAGAGTAAGAGTTAAGGAGTTTGGAAAAGCAAGAATTAAGAGGAGTTGACGATGAGTATTTTGTAGTGAGGATACATGAGTTGTGGGACAGGGTCAAACAAAAATTGCAAGAGAGCAACCACAAGTATAAGCAGAGAGCGGACATGAAGAGAAGACCAATGGATTTTTAGGTTGGTGATTTGGTCATGGCATATTTGAGGAAAGAGAGGCTTCTTGCAGGGACTTATAACAAATTAAAGCTTAAAAAGATCATGTTAAAATTTAAGAATTTTTTCTTCTAATAGATATGAAATAGAACTTCCAATTGGTGTTGGAATTTCTCTAATCTTTAATGTTTCATATTTGTTCCCCTTTAAAGAGACAGAGGATGTTTCAGCAGATGAACCTATAAGTAATGGAGGCCATACCATAGGATGGAAAGAACAACTACCCATAGCAGTGCAAAAGGAGATCGAGATAGTATTGGATATGAAACTACTAAAGAAAACCAGAGATAAAGAATATTTCTAGTACTTGGTCAAATGGAGAGGTCGACTAGTAGAGAATGCTACTTGGATCAAAACAACTGAAATTTACAAGTATGGCGTAGGCCTTGAAGAGCTGATGAATAGTTATTTTCTTCCTTGGGAGTCTTAGGCAAGAGCATCTAGCAGTGAATCTTAATATTGACCTCATGGGTCACAAACATTTACGAAAGGGAGTTTGTTCCCTAATTTCTTTTATTATATTTGTAATAATTACGAAATGTCTCTAGAAGACATTTTATCTGAGTTTGTTTGATTAGATATTGAGTTGTTTGTCGTAGGTGTTAAGTCTGTTGCTAAATATTAGGAACATTTCTCTAGTTTACACATTTTGTTAAGATAACTCAGGATTCATTTGTTTGTGAGCTATCCGAGGGCTCGAGATATATTGAATGCTTTAAAGAGGTAGGGGGACTAAGTGCGTAGAACTAAATATGTAAAAGTGTGGATCGCATAGGTCTAAAAGACCAAGAAGAAAAGACCTTTCTTATGTAAATTTACTCATTCATTGATATTAAGAAATAACAGAGCGTGTGGTATTGTTGCACTGTGTGTTTGCATTTTGCCGCACCATGTGTTTGAATTGTTAAATTCTATGTATAAGTTATTTTGGCAGAATGACGAGTATATGTGATTGCAGGAAGATCGTGTGCAGTTAATTTCAACAAGTTCTAAAATTCTATTTAAAAGAATATTCCATGAGTATTTGTCTTGCAGGAACAAACAATGATGATTTGGTGGAGTGGAACACCCCGTAAATATATGTGACAAGTTAGTATTGTTGCAGGATTCCGCGTGCAGAGTAACCTGTGACACATACACATTGTTTGTTGAATTTCGCGCAGAATTGTTTGCGATAGATTTCGTCAACATTGTTCGTTGATGCTTCTGCGCAGAGGTATATCCGCGTAGTGGTAATTCCGCACAGAGTTATCTATGACAAAACACAATTCAACTATGTAGGTAAAAAGAGAAATTTGAACCCCTGTTTGTGTGATTTGAGGCCAGCCATGCAGTTGAATATTGATTGCAACAGAGTGTTGAAAACTCTGTGATTGTGGGTTGAAGTTGGTGGTATTTTCCATAAAAAATCCATCAATTGGTGAATATTAGGTGATGGTAGGTGGTTGTTATGGGAGATTCTGATACGCCACCTGACTTGAACCTGAAAGGTGATATTTTTTTGTTTGTTGACTAACAAGGTATATTGGGCTATCAAATCATCAACTATCTTCCTTATAGTTCATATCTAAGGAACATTGTAGGGTATTTGTTTGTTATTAAGCATGAGGCTAAGAAAATATATGATGTGGACAAGCACTCGACATTGTAAGTAATTAGAATTTGAGCTTCGATATCAATATTGAATTGATTGGGGAAGAGGCTCGTAGGGAACCCATTTTGCAGTATGCTAACTATTGTATAAAGAATAGGGTTGTCGTCAACCCTTATATTCATATTGGGTAGATATTTGTTTGGCCTTGGGGTTCTCATTGGAGGATGTCCGTGATGTGAATATCAAGGATTATTATTGGGAAGTTTATAGGGGGAAACAATGTATTTTGCAAGACATTGTTAATGGCCTT
>SNQJ01S0054407.1:68528-83812 GCA_010110895.2 Picea sitchensis | reverse complement strand
GACCGATACCCGATCGCCAACCCATCGACCCATTGGTCATTTCCCTTGGACGACCCGAACACCTCGTTGAATAAGCCGACACTCGACCGTCGACCCATAGGCCCGTCAGTCATTTCCCTTGGTCGACTAAAAAAATACTTCGCCAATTCCACTGACTCGACCGTCAGCCCATCGACGATCTCCTTTGACCAACTCTAACACAAATTTTTTTGACCAATTCCCAAAAAATCTGGATCGTTGATCCGCTTCAACTTCAAAACGACCGAAAATGAAATTCTAACAACTGATTCTCTCATTTTTGAAACGCCGAAAACAAATCCTAGTGGTTGATATGTTCGGGCCTTTGCAAAACTTTGAAACCTTATAATTTTTAAATTTACCAAAATGAATTGAAGCCGTTGATCTCGAGATCTAACGCGATCTCGGTCATTAATTCATCAAACTCTGTCTAGCGCTACAACAACCATTAAATTACGAAATTTCGATCTTGCAAATCGAATTCATCTCTACAACTCTATAGATTGACTCCATTAAACTTCTCAGACAATTCCGGATTATTTAGAACTCGAATCTGCCCACGAATTTGGGGATTTCTCTCTAATAATTTTTTTTTCCATTTTCCCCAAATTCGCATAGGTCAAAATCTACAACAACGAATTTGTCCAATTCACACTCACCATCGCCCATACCGGTGTGATGTTTGAACCAGAAGTTTTGATACCACTCTGTAACGTACCCAACTACTAGCAGGTTGAATCACGCTACTTCAAATCACACTTCAATAACTGATTTCGAATTATCATAATAATTCATTCGAAAAGAAGCATGAAAGAATGCAATAACCACACATGCAATAATTAAAATTCATGCTAGACTTAAAAATAATGCTTAATCATCCCATGGACAACAATAACCAACAAGCATGCACATAGAAAAACATTTCATATATAAATAAATACACAACAGAAATATACATATGCCAGAAAACTTAGAGAGCACTTATCTTTTCAAATAAACATTCACCAACTAGTTACAGACCAAGGATGTTCCTTCCAAACATAGACATTGTTGTTCATTCACTCTCAATAACAGTGTCACCCTCGAGCCAGGGCTATGAATCTAGAAGAACAGGTCCTAGGACAAATCTAAAAATACACAATTTAACTAACAAACTCTCATGTTTTCCCAACCACACATCAATCCTAATTTACATCTCTTCCCCTCCAGTTTGCACAACTTAAAGAAATGAACCCCTTTCTCTGCCATGCAATCCCTCAGGTTGTTCCATTTCTCTTCAGGGCTCCAATGCTATTGGTCAAGAAATATCCATGTTGAAAACTCCAAGGATTCTCAGCAGTGGATAGCTCTTTCAAAACTACCATGAATCTCATGCGCACATGCATCCATTCTCTCCTAGAATAATAAGTAATTCCTCACAGCCATCTAACAATGGCTCTCTACCTTCAACCATTTGTTTCCATGCCCAGACCAAGAGCACACGAATGAACAAAAGTGAATGAATGATTAACAATGAATAAAGAACCAAATGAAAAATGTAAGAATGAACCCCCAAACAACCCAAAGAACGATTTATATATTTACTTGGAAATCAAGAACCACATGGCCTCTCCCCAAGAAAATCATATAACCACTTCCTCAAATAAAACCAAGATGGGTAAATAAAATATAATAAAATACATAGCCCCCTCTCTTGTGGAATCATAACCCCCTATCTCTCATGTGGAATCATAACCCCATATCATAATAATAATAATAATAATCCATTTTTAAGGTCACGGCCAAACCAACACACCAAATTGGTGTATGAGACCCCCTTGTTTGTGGGACAAGGGACCCCCCTCCGCCCAACGATTTGACTGGTAAAGTCTACGAATGTATACATACCCTACCCCCTTCTGGATTTGAACCTGTGACCTCTTAAGAGGAAACACATGTTCTTAACCATTAGGCCCACTCAAGCTGGGCCTAATTACACTCAAGCTGGGCCCACTGAAATATATATAGAAGTATTACATTTCCTAGGCACTCCGACACCTTTCCAACTTTACCGGCTCACCAACTTAAGACACATTTACATATTACATTCTAATTCATAGGGATCAAAATCGAGGGTGTTACAAAGCAATGTTCACTTACCTCTTTGAAGGGAAAACCTCCCAAAGAGCAATGCTCAAATTACAAATGAATTCACGAGACATCTTTTAGAATTATTATACATCTTTATACAATAGTTTTTACCCCCTAGGGACATTCTAGAGAATGAACTTCCTAATAGGAAAAACCTTCTAGAAAGCTCACTTACAATAATTGTTTTCACACTACTACATGGGAGTTATTTACTAGTGACAACCTCCATACATAGCAACACATACTAATTTCTCTATCTCCTTTAGGGGTTAGGGATGTTAGGACCCTTACATGTCCTCCCACTTGAAAATAAACATTGGCATCAAGGTTGGCGATGAGGGAAGTGCTGAAGAATGGCTGGTGGTTCCCATGTGGCATCATCTAGTTGTGTATCCTTCCATTGTATTAGGACTTCATGGATAGTGCACTGGCATCTTCTTCAGGAAGAGTAGTTTGAAAGTTTGATTCTATCATYTCTAGATTATTCTATTATCCAAAAAGCATTTGACTTCATTTTGTCCTTTGAAGCTTGGGATCAAGATACAATGTTTCTACTCCATGGAATTAGTAGAGGGAATGCATCTCGAAAAACTAGAGTTTAGAATTTTTGATAGCTCACTTTATCACCTACGTATCATCTTTTTTTTGAAGTGAGAAAAAGAGTGAAGAAGCATCAGGTAAGATGCATTATCTTCATGCATAGTTGTTTAAAACTCCCCACATATATCCAAATATCCATGTGGATGGGAAATATGTAGTTAATGAGAATTCTTTTTTAGATGGATTCAAGTTGAATAAGGATGCGGCTCTAAATTATTCTCCTTATTGTATAGGAATACTTATAGAGCGACAATGCAAAGCAATTTAGGAGAAGATGATTCCTCCAAAACCCAATTAGCATTCAAGTTCAATACATTTCAAACCTGACCTAGAATTTATCCCGAGAGGAATTTTGCTAAAACATTTTTTTCACAATCCTCATTTATTTCTTCTAATTGGAAGCTATGAAATCAAGTCAAATATAGACCTATGATCACACTCCATATGAAATAATATAGATTGAATGTGCATGTCACATTGGTTGGATTACCACTAAAACCTCGAATGAATATTTTGGCATTAGGTGTTGTTGAACTTTAGTGTCAGGCTTTGTAATGTGTTGGGATGTATAAATATATTTTGTGATTATATGGAATTCCTTAGGTATCAAAAGGGTCTCAATGGTTGATGTTCACACAATTTTAAATGTGCTTTTGAAAGAGTTCCATGCAATTTTTTCCAAAGAGAATTGCAGAAAGTGCACACCATAATTTGGAATGGATAGATTAGATAGGTGTGATAGAAAAAAAGACAAAAAAAACAAAACTCACTTTGTATATTATAGATAGATACCTTCCTTGAGAATGGAATAAATAATGCCTCTATTTAGTTTACCTTGGAGTGAAGTGCCATAACTCATTATGGAATTATATACTTTAAGATCATGATCACATAGAATGACATAAAGGCAAAGTCTCACAAGAGCTTCAAATCGCTAGTTGATGGAACTAGAAACTCGAAGTAGAATGTCACACGATTCCAACAGCTCCCATAGAGGGTCATTGATGAGAGTCCAAACACAAAGGTCATATAAGTCCCACTTCTCCAACTTATGTTAGGCCTAAATGCCTAAGAATCTACAATGAAAGGTGACATGAACTCAAAATTCCAAGTTGAACAAGTCAAAACCTAGGTGTTAGGAGCAATGTCTTGGAATCCCAAGTACATTGATTTCATTATATTGCATAGAATTCAATGTTCATAAAGTCGATAATTTTCAACTAAATTGTTCGATGCATTGCTCTTAGTATTGTGCATTAATTTCACTATTTGTACATTGAATAAATTTGATTACTATGTTTTGTCCTTTAATTTCAATGTTTGTAAAGTTGATAAAGGCTACATTAAAAACATTTTCTCACTATTTTAAAACAATTGATTAGGTAGAATTATAGGGAATGCATTATACTAGATAAAATAATTTAGAAGTGAGGCATCAAATAACTAATCAATTGGATGCGATCACATAAAAAGAGAATTGAAGGCAAAGACTCATATGAGCTCCAAATCACATGTTGATAGCACTGTAATGAAAATACAAAATATCACATGATTCCAACATCTCCAACTGGAAAGGCTCAAATAGTGAGGATTTGAACTAGGGGATCATATAAGTCTCACTCTTCCAATGTCCACTAGGTCCCGATTGCTAAGAATTCACAACAAAAGGTCCTTGAACTTGAAATTCCAAGTCTATCAAGTCAAAACCCAAACGTCAAGGAACTGTCCTAAAACCCCATGTACATTGATTTCATTTTATTGCATAGAATTCAAATTTCATAAAATTAATAATTTTGACTAAGCTGTTTGCTCCATTGTTGTTAGTATAGTACATTGATTTTACTATTTGTACAATAGATAAATTTGATTACTCAGTTTTGGGCATTGATTTCAATGTTTGTACAATGGATAAAGGCTACATAAAAAAAATCACTATTGATTAGATAGAATTTTAAGGAAATTATTACACCAGATAAAGGAATTTAATAGTATTTGTACAATAGATAAATTTGATTACTCAGTTTTGTGCATTGAGTTCAATGTTTGCACAATGGATAAAGGCTACATCAAAAAAAAATCACTATTGATTAGATAGAATTTTAAGGAAATTATTACACCAGATAAAGGAATTTAATAGTGAGGGAGCGAATAACTTATCAATTAAATGGTTTGAGATTGTGATCACAAAAACATAATTAAAGGCAAATCCTCATATGAGCTCCAAATCACAAACTCATAGAACTAGAATCACAAAGCAAACGGTCACATCATTCCAACATCTAGAAGCCCAACTGATGAGAACCCAAAGGTCATATAACCCACTTCCCTAGCTTTTGTTGGACCTAGGTGCCTAAGAATCCACATAAAAAGGTCATGTGAAATTGAATTCCGTGCTAATCAAGTCAAAACCCAAAGGCTAGGGTAGTGTCCTAGAATCCCAAGTACACCCCTCGATGTTACAGTTCTCAATCATTGATATTTCCTCAGTTTGTATAAGTATTCTTTATGTTGGCCACTTGCTATCGATGATTTCAAGAGTGGGGTTCTTCCTGAGGCTTCTGAAGTCACAAGGATTGTTGTCGAAGAAAACAACAATTAATATAATTAATATTAGTAAGAAAGAGAGGCAAAGTGATTTTTACTACTACATATTGAGTTAAAGGTTTGAATCAATGTCAACCTCCTTCACATGAGTGATGTATTAATTGTTGGTCAACTAGAGCCCATAACAAAAGAGGATGTTATTTTAGGCCCCAAGAAATTTGTTGGCAAACTATAATCTGTACCAGTAGCTATCAAAAAATGGATTATTGACTTGTAAAACGGACCAGTAACTATCTTATCATAAAGACTGATAATTTCACTAGCAACAGAATGATATTCAAAAGAATACCTGGCCAAAATAGCATACAATGTGGTTGACATGGAGGAAAGTGAATTATAACCAGTCGAATTATTGAAACTGTGAAACGTGAAGAAAGGAATTTCATGTTTGTCAATGCCTCTATTTTAAGCTTCCCAGCCTCTTAGGAGAGTGGCACGAGCAACACGATTGACTCCAAGAGTAAAAGCTCCCATTCGCAGATCACAATCGTGAGTTTTGCACATTTCTTTGAGATGTTGAAAAGAGCTTGTCATATACTTTTTCAGCTCGGCGTTAACCTTCTCCTCATCCCACATAAAACCTTGGATATTCTGCAAGAAAATGCGATAGAATTAGAGAGAGGAACTAAAATTTAAAAACTTCCCCAAAATTCAACCACCTCACCCAACTTTCACTGAAAGGTAGCACCGACAGCCCATCACCAAAATCCTTGTCACATAAATAAAAGGCAAAGACACAGGGGAATCAATGAACTCTGCGATTTTATATATCACTGATATATAGAATTACAAGAAATTTAATGGTCAGTACTCAGCCCTACAATCTTTTAAATCGTCAATTTACCCAACCCCAACACATATCACTGTTCGGGAACTAAAAAAGTAATTCAGGCAACAAATACAGGTCTACTCCAATCTAGTAAAGCATCAATTCACCAAACTCAATAATAGAATCATTGACTAATGGACAAACAAACACAAGCAAACTGGCTAGAAGCATGTACTTCGGCTGGTAATTTTGGACACTATGGGAAGCTTATTCTTGGACAGTAAGAGGACAGTTATTTTAGCTGTTTCTTGTTCTATTTTAAATGTTTTGTTTTTTAAAGGATACAAAAGGAGAAAGACAGTGCACAACATTTCCAAGGTATTCCTTATTTTGTATCGTACTATAAGAACATGAGAAATGTGATCTCCATTCTCTCTTTTGAATAAAAATTGTGATTTTTCTTGAAAAAAAAAAGGCAAACTGGCAAGTCTATCAATTGATATGAGGCAGAATTGCAAGAAATTTAATGGTCAGTACTGAGTATACTCTTATCTTCATTTAAATCATCAATTTACCCAACTCAACCTATATCACTGTTAGAGAACTGAAAAATAATTTAGGCAACAAAGACAAGTCAATTCCAACCTTGTAAAGCATCAATTCACCCAACTCAATAATAGAATTATTGAATAACAGACAAATAAACACAAGCAAACTGGCAAGTCTATCATATGTAGATGAAAAAGCATGGTAACTGAAGTTTGTATAATCCAAGTCCAAAAAAATAGTTTCCTCAAGGATATATACCTGAACCCACTCAAAATAGCTGACAGTCACACCACCAGAATTTGCATATATATCTGGTAGTACTATAACACCCTTCTTGTATAGAATCTGAAATGCATGCCATGCATTCAACATTATTTTATTACATAACAAAGATGAATATTAAGAAGTCTGAGAGAATTCAAACTACTCGAAAACTTCTACAACTTTAACTGATAGTCTAAAACTTTAACTGATAGTCTAACTCACCTCGTCAGCTTCTGGATCTGTGGGATGATT
The DNA here is from genome assembly GCA_010110895.2 of Picea sitchensis. Taxonomy (NCBI): domain Eukaryota; kingdom Viridiplantae; phylum Streptophyta; class Pinopsida; order Pinales; family Pinaceae; genus Picea; species Picea sitchensis. The sequence goes on along the minus strand of SNQJ01S0054407.1, from coordinate 76,626 downwards.
GGCTGCCTCTATTATGAATTTGGCCTTTACTTCACTAGCATTCTCCCTGTGAAAAGTATGCAGTAGCAGTCAAAATACTAAATTAGCATCCCTGACTTCACAATAACAGTGATTATGGAATGTCTGTATTCAAACTAATCTTCAACAAAGCAGCCCGTGCAATGCAGTGCATTGTCAATTCAATAAAAAAGTACTTTCAAATCCCTGTCAACTTCCAAATGCCAGATAGTCCTATGAAACTTAAGTTGGATGAATACTGACCTATTAAGAACACCACCCAAAGCAGCAGGGATGAGCACATCACAATCTTCAAGCAATAGGGTTTTTGGATCAACTGAATCTGCTGCTTCAAATCCTTTAACACCACCATTTGTCTTTGTGTGCTTCATTAAAGCTGGAATGTCAAGGCCTTTGCTGTTCTTTATAGCTCCCGAAATATCACTCACTGCTACTATCTTTCCACCCATTTCATGAATAAGTTCAGCTGCCCAGGAACCGACATTTCCAAAACCCTGAAAAGGTCAGAGAGGCTTTGGTTCAAGAATAATGTACTTCAGTCTGTAATGGTTCCAATCCCCAAAATACAATCAAGATAAAAAATTCAAATTGATTTTATTGCCATATTTACCCTGAAATTGATTTGATTGCCATATTTACCAAGCCAATTTCATTTCATGTAGTGTCCATAGATATGCTTCGAGTAAAGCAAAAGCATGGTAATGAGTTTCTTCGATGCAATTATTGCAAGCAGTAAATTCAACAAAAGGCAAGCAAGATGTTTTCTTTAATGCGGCTAGACTTGCACTCACAAGAAAGGCTGAAGAGAAAAACAATCAGGCTAAATGGTCTACCTGGATTACAAAACGTTGATCTGAGATGCTTTTACCATACTCAGCCAACAAGGCTTCTGTTGCAAACAAAACACCTCTACCGGTTGCCGCATCCCTGCCAAGGGATCCACCTAGATCCTACCCATCACAAAAGAATCTTTCTAACATCAAAAATCTATGTAAAATTATAACACACTCAAGAGGTTCGTGAGGTCTTTTGGAATAAAGTTTTATTTACTTACAACAGGCTTTCCAGTAACAATTGCGGGTGAGTATCCATGGAATTTTGAGTATTCGTCTAATATCCAGGCCATTGTCTGTTCACATAAACTGTGTAAGCATAGTGGATATCAAAGAAAATATGTACTGAATCTCAAAGCTAATAAATCTAACTCTTTGCATAGAAATCATGGAAAAGACCTGTGGATTAGTTCCCATGTCAGGTGCTGGAACATCTATGTGGACTCCAATCAAGTCATGGATCTTCTGAGTAAAGACACGAGTAAGCCTTTCTAACTCACTGATACTTAAACTCCGTGGATCGCAACCAATACCACCCTTTGCTCCTCCATAGGGTATGTTAGCTACTGCAGTTTTCCATGTCATTAGTTGTGCTAAGGCATTTACCTCATCTGGATCAACCTGCATACCCCAACAATAAATAGATCGTTTATAACGTTCTATGAAATGATTGTTTCAAACTGTATGAATTGCAAAAAGGGTTATGTTAATAGTAGCTCAAAGTACTACTATCTTAAAAAGGAAGTAGAATTCAGAATTTTTCTCGTGCTTTATACTTACTTCCAATATTACTTGACGTTAAAGTAATGGGTTAAACAAGCAGAAAGTACTGTAAAAATATAAGGTTTCCACTATAGCAATTTTGGTACACACACAGTCATATGTTTCCAAAACATCAAACAAGAGATATGTAACATCAAGTAACTCAACCATAGATGTAGTTGCCTCAGTAGGAGAGACATAAAAGATCTCGCATGCAGATATTGCCAATCGTTAGTAGTTACTACACATCAGTGATCATAAACTCACCTCTGGATGGTAGCGTATTCCTCCTTTCATGGGTCCTCGAGCATTGTCATGCTGCACCCTAAAGCCTACATACGAGGCTAGAGTTCCATCATCTTTAGGAATGGTGCACTCAACCTGAGGTCCAGTTTACAAATGAGAAAATAAGTCAAATAATCACTCTAAGAAAAACCTTCAAAATGCTAAAAACATGAAAATGAGCTAAGATGAGACAACAACAAATTCCTTGATAGGAGATGTAGAGTCCAGAATTTCAAGCAACAAAAAACAGAGAGATGGTGAACGCAATTCACATAATACAAAGCTGTCCAGTCAATGAAAGAAAGGACAGATTCTATACTTGTTTACAAAATAATGGTGTAGCATCCCTGCAAGTATAGCTTGTGATTGTACTTATTATACTTAGGGATCAGAAGTTCAATCTATGAGTTGCACCACTTACATGGACTACTGTATATAGACCTCAACCACGACAAATGTCCACAATACAGAACTAGGAACTAAATTTCTATGGAAGCTCAGACCACAGGGGTACCCTATTATGAAAAAGGACAAGATAATTCGTTAAGAGCAATGCACTAGTTAAGATCCACGCACTAATAGATAAGTAATTCAACTACTAAGTTGAAAAGATTGTCCTAAAAGGGATATCTTAAAGAAAATATGACCCAAAGAAACCACATGAGGCTTGAGCTCCTCAGCCAAATCATTTCAAGTATTGTTTATGCTATGTTGCGTCTGCAACTGATACATCGATTGGAATCCTGTAACTGTCAATTGGCATTTATTGACAGGAACTAACAGATCTAACCTATTCCTACAGAGATAAAGAAGAAAGATTTTATGCCCGATGAAGACCATGGATTTAGATGAATTGAAAAATTCCCCTGAATTTGTGAATGGAATATGAGACACAGGTAAACCAAAGACATCAAACAGAGTCCAGACCATAGGCTTAACCCGTGGTTTGAGCTGCATCGGAATTTCTAGAATACCCTAAAAAGCATTCATCTATCTTTCTTCACTTGGCGGTTTTACTACATCTGAACAGTGTTCTCAGCACTGCTACATGCTACCCAACCCTCTCTGTGCTTTATATTCACCCCAGCGTTGGAAGGGAACAGATCCCTGTACCCCGATGCCGCTGAACTAGAGAGTGCAATCCTTTTCCTCACCATTAACCCTACCACAACCCCAACATAAATGTTATAGAAAATGCAACTAAAGTATCTCTGTTGAACATTCGTTAAACTTAAAAAAATGAGTTGGGATCTCTTCAATGACCTTTATGTTAAGCTAACCTATATTAAGATTGCATCAATGGTCAGGAGGGTTATGTTGGTCACAATTGTGGACATCATCTTAGCATTGAAGTCAGTGACATTTTTAAGAATTGTTGACATCTTGCTTCAAACGATCCGACTTATAAAACATGGGGTTACAGTTACAAAAAGCCCCCTCCAAATGACCAAYGGTCACCATGCTACTTTCTGAAAATACAAACAATGGAGACAATGACACCCCAGAACATATACGAGACACAGATAAAGACACAACGCATAAGGAAAGCAAAGGAAACCACTTGAGAATATGGTTTTAGGTTGCTTATTCCCCCCMAAAAAATAGTGGACACGTTGAGGGCACTGGGTGAAATTCCAGATGTTCTAAAAAATTAAAATGCTGGAAATACGTAATCTAAAGCATGCTAATCTTCATGACCTTGCAAGTGATCCTCATTGAGATTTAATCAGTTAGTTGCAGTTCCATCAAGGAATGGATGGTTAATCCGCTTCGAAACACAAAGACCTATTTACTGAAAATTAAAGAACTAGGGACAACCACAAACAAGATTATAGATGAAAATGCCAAATCTAAACAAAGACCCAGCTACTGATTAAGCAAAGTTTGGTGCTAATTACCTTGATCTCTCGAAAAGGAATGAGCAAACTTCGTTCAAGCTTCGAATCCAACGCCAGAAGCCGAGCTGCTCGCTTGAAATTACGACTTGTTGCAGCTAGAGCATTCATGGTGGGAAACTCAATATTATTAGCAATGAAAATATTTTTCGAAGCTCAATTTCCACTTAAGATCTCAGCTGGTCGATGAGAAAGAGGAAACCGATAGAGACGAAGAGCCCGGGGCCCTGTCATTTTATAGGAACCAGAAAACTCAACGCTATAATTTCGGGATAAGTGTTCACACGAATATGCTCGAGCATTCACAGGTCGCTTCGAAGGACAGAAGGGTCAGGAACCAATTATCAATTTAATTAATGAAATAAATAACAGCTTGGATATGGATGATTCATAAGCACAATGCCCTGTATTTGGGGTGTTTGGGTTTTGTTTTAGCGTGAACGCTTGAAATTACAGCTATAACTTCATATATATATGAGTGGGGTACGGCTAAACGGCACCATGCCAACGTGGATAGATTTAGTATGATGACGTCAGACGATGACAACAAAACAAAGACAAACCAAATCCAAGATGAGATCCAACGTGGTGCTGCAGGTTCCTCCTAATCGCCCAATTTGACCGTTCATTACATGTATATAATATTAATTGTGCACGCGAATAAAGAAGTGTATTATCGTTTTTTATAAGGGTCGAGTTTCGAGGCGTGTGAAAAGCTAGGGTAATATTTTATGACATAAGTGTTATACTAAAAATAAAATAATTTACGGGTGACCTACAACAAGGAACACAATACCTTTGGTGAGTAGGACCAACTGAATTTAATACTTTTTAGTGAGTAGGGCCTCTTGAATTGAATTCCCTCTCCCTATCATTATGTATCCAGTCACGGTCATATGCATGTAGTGGCAAGCGCCTCCCCAAGGCCCAATGGATGCTATTCAAAGTGCACTGGCTTTTTAATCAATTTGCTCTTTCTAAGAAAGTGGCTAATGTGGAGGCTATTGGCTACTGGACCACTCACCACACACATACCTATTTATACCAAGAAGGAAATTCAAGTGAATCTGCTTCTGCTTTCACCTTCTTCACTTTACCTTTAGGAATCGAATTATACCATGTCACCATAACACCCTTTATATAATCAGGGTTTAATGATTACCATTTTTAATCCAACACGTTTGACTTAACATTTAAGCCAAATGTTAGAGTAGAATTTTGCAACTGGATTTAAAAATGCCTTTAGGACTTGCAAAAAGTAGATGGTTTGTGACACATGAAATTTTTTTTTGGTTGGTGTACTCGATTCTAGGAAAATTCATAAAAATAATTTTTTTTTTTAATTTTCTATTGTTATGATTGAAAATATTAAAGAAAAGTTTTTATAATTATGTTTATAGGTGTTTTTATTTTGGAAATAGGATGGATATATCTTATAGTTGTTTGACTATCTGCTATCGATGTGGGTGTGCTAGTTTTATTATATTTTTATGCGTTAAAAGTTATAAAATTGAGATCTAATATGTACTATACTACATAAGTAAGGCAATTTAAGAGAAATTGTTTCTCATCCTCCACTTTCTTTGTCTTACAAATAGATATTTGTTCTTCCCATTATATTTTAGGTCTTTCCCAAGGTTTAGAAATATAATTTTAATCTTCTAACTTGAGGTTAATGATCTCTTTATATTACATTAACTTTACCTTACTCTATATTTCTTCCTTGCATCAAAATTTCTCTTTAAATTTAGTTGTATAATTAACAGTTTATATATATGCATGAAAAAAAAGAAACATTAAATAGCTTACCATACATGATGGTCACCTTTCTTTATAGTACATTAACTTTACCTTACTCTATATTTCTTCCTTGTACCAAAATTTCTCTTTAAATTTAGTTGTGTAATTAACAGTTTATGTATGCATGAAAACAAAGGAAACGTTGAATAGCTTACAATACATGATGGTCACCTTTCACTCAAGTCAAATTTTGGTAGGTTTATCAAATTTCAAGAAAATTGATAAGGAATTAATTGATTTGTTTAATATTTTGTTTTTATCTATGGAAAGATTGGAGAGAGGATGTCCTAACTCTATTTGATTTTTATGACTTAACAAGTTATGAAAATTGACAATGGTTTTTATGAGTTAACAAGTAATGGTAATTGGTAGTGTTGCAAAAATTGTGAAATTGATGCCTAATGTGTGCAACATTGAATAGACAAGACAATCTCAAAGAAAGTGTTTGCATAGACGCAATCTCAGAGAAAGTGTTTATCAACCTCCATTTTCTTTGTATCATAGAGATTGCATATTCTTTTTTCCCAATGTCTTTTAGGTCTTCAAGCAAAGTTTCACTATGAAGCTCCTAATATTTTATTTTTATTTTAGCAATGTTAATTTCTCTTCTTTAAGCTAGTTACAATAAAAATATACTTTTAGTATTCTAGCTTGGGGTTAATGATCTATTTATAATACATTAAATTTACCTTATTCTCTATTCCTTGGTTACACCACAATTTTTTTTAAAATTTGGTTGTACACTTGGTAGTTTATATAAACTTGCAAAAAGGAAATATTCAATAGCTTATGATAGATGATGATCACTTTCTATTGAAATCAATTTTGGTAGGTTTATTTGAGTTTAAGAAAACTTATAAGGAAGTAATTGATTTGTTTAACATTTTGTTTTTATGATTGAAAAGATGGGAAAGAACTTCTCCTAGTTATATTTGTTTTTTATGAGTTAACAAGTTATGTAGACTAATAGTGTTGCAACTATTGTGAAAATGAGACTTAATGCATGTAACACCGTGTTTTAGGTCTTTCCCAAAACTCACTTTCACTATGAAGCTTGTGAAAGTTATTCTTATTTTAACAAATTTATTTTCCTCCTTTAAGCTAGCTATAGTAGAAAGATACTTTAATCTTCTCACTTGCGGTTAATGATCTCTTTATAGTACATTAACTTACCTTATTCTCTATTTCTTCATTGCACCACGATTTCTCTTTAAATTTAGTTGTACGCTTAATAGTTTATATCAACTTACAAAAATGAAACATTAAATACCTTATGATAGATGATGATCACCTTCCACATAAATCAATTTTGGTAGGTTTATCGGAGTTTAAGTAAATTGATAAGTAATTGATTTGTTTAACATTTTGTTTCTACAATCTAAATGATTGGAGAGAAGTTTTCCTAACTCTATTTGATTTTTATGAGTTAACAAGTTGTGAATATTGATAATGTTGCAAATATTGTGAAAATGAGACCTAATGTGTGCAACATTGCATAGGCAAGGCAATTTAGGAGAAAGTGTTTCTCATCCTCCACTTTCTTTGTATCACAAAGATTACATATTCTTTCTTCCCACTATGTTTTAGGTCTTTCTCGATGCGGAATTTCACTATGAAGCTATTGAAAGTTTTTTCTTGTTTTAACAATGCTGATTTTCTTCTTTAAGCTATCTATAGTAGAAAATACTTTTAATCTTCTAACTTGGGGTTAATAATACATTAACTTTACCTTGTTCTCTATTTCTTTATTGCACTGCAATTTCTCTTTAAATTTAGTTATGCACTTAATAGTCTATATAAACTTGCAAAAATGAAACATTAAATAGCTTACATGATAAATGATGATCACCTTCCACTAAAATCAGTTTTGGTAGTTTTATCGGACTTTAAGAAAATTGATAAGGAATTGATTGATTTGTTTAACATTTTGTTCTATGATAAAAAACTTTGGAGATAAGCTTTCCTAACTCTATTTGATTTTTATGAGTTAACAAGTTATGAAGATTTGCATTGTTGCAACGGTGCATGGGTAGGGCAATCTAAGAGAAAGTGTTTCTCATACTCCACTTTCTTTATATCACAAAAATTACATATTCTTTCTTCCCACTGTGTTTTTGGTCTTTCCCAACGCTCAATTTTGTTAAGATCACGAGAGTTCTTTCTTATTTTAGCAATGCTAATTTTCTTCTTTAAGCCAGTTATAGTATAAATATACTTTTAATCATCTAAAATTAGGGACAATGATCTCTTTATAGTATATTAACTTTACCTTATTCTATATTTCTTCCTTGCACTACAATTTGTCTTTAAATTTAGTTGTGATAGTGATTTTAATGGTATCCATATTTTGTAAAGTGGTCTCTTCCTCTATCCTCCAATGATTTCACTAATAATCTACATCTTTATTCTACACTCTCTTCAATCTCGAGTGGCTTTTATTGGAATTCAAACCAATAATAGGAATAATCTTATCATTTATGTTAATTATCTTATGAGTGTACATTA
>SNQJ01S0054407.1:33068-53871 GCA_010110895.2 Picea sitchensis | reverse complement strand
AGTCTTACCTACAAATATATCAAAACTCATACCATTATACATCAAACAAACTTGGGTCCATTACCCAAACCTTTGTGCTACCGTAATTCGCTACCAGACTTTCTTCAAGGGTTGACATCAATGACAACCAACCCAATTAATCAACACCATAAGTACCCGAGGTTGTAATGGATTTTCATTTTCTTGCACTGGTCAACCCATTCATTGACATATATCACAACTCTTAACGTAACTCTAGGCATATTTAAAAACAGTGGGGGCATAATACCCCAGAAGGATGACTTTGTAAGAAATTCTCTTATCAACAAAGTGACCTACACATGGCTCCCCATGGCATGCTTTTAGTATGTTAAATACTTCATATTCTCATACATATCGGTGGATAATTAGATATGGTCCTATACAAAAAGTATATTCTCCAATCCATGAATATGTGGCACTTAGCCTGATAATTTCCCAGTTCTCCTTAGATGAGAGTTATTGTGGTAACTTTCCTGTAGCCAAATAATTAACAATGTCAACAAACCAAAGTGATTTAATAGATATTGGAAATAAACATTCATCATGAAAATTATCATCTACATGAACAATTTCACCTTCATTTTTTATTCTAGAAAGAAAATATGCAACCAAATTTTCTTTACCAGGTTTATCTAATATGGTGATATTAAATTCTTGAAGTAATAAAATCCACCTAGTCACTCTACCATTCGTAATTGGCTTGTTCATGAGATATTGAATAACAAAGTGGTCAGTGTGAATACAAACTTCATAACCAATGATATAGAGTTTAAAGTTATTGATGGCATGTACAACTGCAAGAAATTGTTTTTTTGTTACTGTGTAGTTCAATTCAGTAGGTGCTAAACTTTTTCTAACAAAATAAATGTCATAAGAAATATGATTTTTTTGTCCTAATACTGCTCCCAAGGTTGTATTTGAAGCATCAGTGGATATGTGAAAAGGGGGAGACCAATTCAGCCCTCTTCGAACTGGTGTGGTAGAAATATTTTCCTTCAATGTTTCAAAAGAAGTTTAACAAGGAATATTCCAAAAAAAATTACTATCTTTAGTGAGCAATTTAAACAATGGTAATGTTATTTTTGTGAAATTTTCTATAAAACACCTATAATAGTCTACATGTCCTAAGAAACTTTGTACATCTTTTTGAGTATTTGGTATTGAAAGTTTAGAAATAACTTCTACCTTTTTTTGGATCACCCTTGATTCTTGCAAAAAATATACAATGACCCAAAGAAATTCCTTCAATAAGCAGTGTTATCACACAATCTGTACTTTCCCAAAGCCTAAAGGCAAGTAGGCCTATATTGGTGTAACATGGAGGTGGCCTTGTCACTGCCACCCCAACATGGTACCTCTTTTTCTTTAGGAGGAGGAGAAAACCTCACTCCAAGGGAGACGTCCCTGGACCTAGTTGGCCGATGAAGGGTAAAACACTAGGTAAAACCCACCCCTCTCTCTAGGTCACTCAACGAAAGAAGTCAGTTGGTAATGTTCAAGGGGGTAAATGGAAATGAATGGTACCTTCCCTTTACCAATGAAACATCAAACGTTAGAAATAACAATTATTTCAATAATTATGATCAATGACGTCTTAGATGAATTATGTGCTACTAAAACAAGTTATATAAAACAAAGATAAAATTACAGTAGCAACAATGTATCCGAAAATTGCAAGTTATGATGACAAAAATGATATAAAGACTTTGCAATTTGATAGTACTTTGTCACTTACAATTTAAAGATTAAAACAAGTCAATAAGTGACTTCAATGGGATGTCAAAACACTTGTAACAACAATAAAATAAATAATGATGACAACAACAAAACCACTCCAAAAAAGTACTTAAGTTAGGAAATTAAAAAACTATTTCAACACTTATTGATTATAGCTTGCCTAGTACAAGTTCTAGGTGATTTATCAATCAAAAAATGAGTTTAACAGGCTGCCAAAAGTGACAGTAACAACACCAAATTAGTAATGATGACCACAACAAACAAGCTTCGAAAATGTACTTTGCTGAGGCAATTAAACATACACTTTAGCATTTATTGATAATAGCTTGCCTAGTACAAATTTTGGGCAGTTTATAAGACAATTAGCATGCTGGTATTGCCTTCAAATAATGGTTTTAACAGAGGTTACAACACCAACAAATTAGCTATTAGAATTTCTAGACTAGGTTAGCATGTTAGTTTAGGTTAGTAGGAGCTTCAAGGAACAGAGTTTGAAAGTTGTTTTGATCAACCTTCCAACAAAAGAGAGGCAAGAGACTAGTGCCTTTAGGGTTTATGTAGTCAATTATATCAACACATTAACTTGGACTTTAGGGTTTGTGGAGTCAATTATATCAACACATTAACTTGAGAGACAACAATGATTATACTTGCCTAAAAGATAACAAGGTGGAAGCTTAAGAAGTAGTACTAAGTTCTTAAGCACCAAGCCTCAAGGAGATGGTTCAACTAGGGTGTAGGCACCTCTCAAACAAAGGATTTCTCCTCCTTCCTTAGACTCTTGGAATATATTTTATGCAACAAGAACTAGACAAAGATTCTAAAGTGTTAGCACTTAGGGCTCTAGAAGTTTGTCTAGACAAGATCCTCTTAAGCAAAATTTAGCAAAACAAAGAACAAGAAAGAAGCACCTTTGTGTTTTACTCCTACTAAGCAAGCAATTTCTTACCTATATTCTACATATGAACAAGTAAACATACCATAGCATTTATCAAGGAAATCAAAATTGCGCATTTAATGATTTCACCAAGAATAATCAAAGCACAAAAACCCTAGATTTGACAAAATTTCGCAAAGAAATGATCCAAAATACATCCAAAATAGCCTCAAAGCAAGTGTGCCTTGGTAATTTCAGCCAATAATCCATTTAGGGAGAAAATTTCAGTCCTCCCTTTTGTGAGAGGTGAGTTATGATCAAAATCAATGTCACTTTTTGTTTATTTATACAAAAAATTTAACCTTAGTTAAGTTTTAGGTCAAAAAAGACAGGTCGACCTGGCCGGTTTCTTTCAAAATTAAATTATGGACAAAATAAAATAAATTTGCGTGTAAAGACCTTCCTAGGGGTGACGCCGCCCTTCTAGGTGACGCTGGGATCTCCGGCCATGGAACGCGTTAAGGTCGTGGAGTGAAATGTTGGCCTGTGGAGTGAAATGCTTGGACCTCCAAAGGCCGCAAACCCCGGGCCCACACGCAACCTCAAGATTACCACCAAGGTGACAATCACTACATGTGTCATCCAAAATGATGCAGACGTCTAAGGCCTCCAAAGGCCATCATTCAGGTGGAAAATCCACAACCTCCTAGGGTTCAGGGTCCACCAAAGTTCCCTCCAAAGGGAAACTTCCTTCTTCTTCGCATAACCCCTTCATCTTCATCCTCCCGTTGGGATCTCAACATCCATCAAATGGGATTTGAGCCCCCAGTGACATTTGTTAGTCACTCTCCATGTAACTCTGTCACCTGAAAAGGTCCCTGAAAGACAACAAGCATGCTCTAGGGTCCATAAGTCACAAGTATCATAGTATTTAAATCACATCTAATAATTAAACACCCAAAAAATGTGCATTAAACCCCCCTAAACCAAACAAATGCTCAAAAATGGCAACCTGACAAGTCTAGGGTTTAACAGTCTCGGTGTCCCGCTAATTTAAGTCAAGGTCAAGCTTCCCAAGGAGCTTGATCATGCAAGCATGTATGAGGTGGTTAGGGAAAACTCAAAGCATGGGTGCACGATATGTGGAAATGTAACACTCAATTCCATGGGTTCCTTTTTGAGGATGAGTTGCACCTTATCATGGATTTAAAATGTTTCCAAGCCCATTGATTGCCATTTATTCTTTTTATCTTGTTTTCTTTAGCTTTCTTTCTTCATGTTGTAAGGAAAGAGATGATGGCCAATTACTCCCTGCTTATGACCAACCAGGGTGCTGTTGTCACTCCATAAAAATTTTCATGGAAATGAGAGCGTCAGCCTTTGATGAGACCCCTTTCTCTCTTGGCTAATGCAACAAGAGTCACCACCTCCTCGGATTGGTGACCCTGATGGTAGTGTCATACCGATAGATATTCATGGATGTGATATATTGGCTCATGATGAGACCTCCTATCCACCAACAAAATCCTTGAGTGTTTTATTCATATCTAGGTCCCCTTTTCTTGTTGAGAAGCTGCCGCTAAGCTTCAAGGATCCCCGCAAGGAAGCATCCTTGAAGGTTTAAATTGCCTTTGAACTTTTCTAGCTTACATTTCCCTTGGTCCTTAGCCCCTTCTTCATAGAGGTAAAGTGCAACCCTTCCAAGGAGCATTTCCAATTCCCAAAAATATAGATGATGGAGGGGATAAAGATGTAAAATGGTGGGAACGGCAATTACTCTTCAAATACACTAGGTAGCCAACCTATCCAAAAGGGAAGTTCTAACTTACTACAGGGCACCATACATATGTGACCCTCATAGGTTTGAACAAGCCAAAGAACATAAAGAATGAAATACAGGAAATCCAAAGATTCAATGCAAATATAAGTTTAACGCTTTTAAAATTGAGCCATACATCCCATGATACCCAGACTTATTACCCCATGGAGCAAGATTCATTGGTCATTTCTAGATCTTGTCGTGTGGAAGGACACTTTGTCGTGATGTATTTGCTCACAAGGGAAAAAAGGGGCCCTTCGAGGTGATGCTCAAGTCGCCACTCTAATAATTCCATTGTCTAGGGACCCATAGCCCTCGACATGATCTCCGAAGTTGTTCTATGTTTGGGGTAACATCCTGATCCGAACTCCGTGACATAAAGGACCGAGCGCATGAGAAACACAACATATCCGGTGTGACTTGTTCTCGCTGGCATTCTAACATAAGATGTCATCAATAATACCGTGGAGTAGTGATATCACCCTTCTGGCCCATACATGATGTAAACTTAAAATGAAATCAACTATCTAATTTAAAATGAGCAACGCTAAAAATACATATATATATAAGTGAGGAAAACAATATGAAAAATGAAACTACAACTATAAGCCGATCCGATTTAGGAGCGGAACGAATGAAAGCAGAGAATCAGCAATGAAGTGCCTTGAAATTGCCGTAAACAAAGAAATACAACACTTGATTTTATTAATGAAACAATTGTAAAGAGAGTGTAAAATATAGAGCGCAAGACTCGCTAGAATGGTGGTGTTTCTTGTCTCCAGAAGATGTGATGACTACACCTGCTCACCAAAAGATGATTACAATGAGGTTCTAAATGAATTTAAATGATGTCAAGGAATGACAAAAAACCCTAGATACATCCAAAAATTCCAAACCCTAGGAGGAAAATGCCAAAATTCATGTGGGCCTCTGCTTGGGTAAGTTAGTACACAACTTCCTGGGGTTGTAAATTTTGCATACGATTTTTGTTTTATGCGTGTGATAGCTTGTTGAAAATGTATTTTCAGAAATACACATTATTCCAGATAAAATCACACTCACCTATAGTTTGACCATGACATGCCAAAAACACTATTGAGTCTCAAAACAACCCCTCGGAAGTACAACAAGATGTGATGACGTGAATACATACAAAATAAGCCAGCTGGTTTAGGTGGGAGGCCACCAGATTCCACCCCTCGAAGATGTATGGATTCTCGGACATCTTTGAAAAGTGTGTAAACCCACCTGGCGAAGTATAAACAACGGTTAAACTAAAAAACCTAATGCGAGGTTTCAATAACAGTGGGTGGCCACCACATCCACCGGATCAACCTCCTCCTTAGGAAGAAGTGGTGTCCATTGTGTTGAGTGCCCAGTACAGGGAAAGCATTTTCCTAATTCTAATCTTGGTGAGAGTTGGCGCGCCTTGTTGATGTTGTGTTGCTTGGTCCAGGAAGACCATGAGCAAAACCCATCGCCGGGTTGAATCGCTCCACCAACTTGGTGGGTCTCGGGTTTAACGGGCATTGTATAGGCACCATTGTAGGTTAAGAAAAAATATCTTCTTTCTCCTCTACAACCTTGTCGATCTGCTTATGTTGGACATAAAGGTATTCGGATGAGGATGTAGTGGTTGCAATTTCCTTATGTTCACCTTATGATAGGATTGTGAAGAGGATAAACTTTGCAATATGAGAGATTACCTTGCAACACTATTTGGTGGAGCGAGTTGCCTAACTTCCCTCGGTATCCTATAGAAAGGAACCCTTTAGTAGATAATTTAGATTACTCACTGGTCTAGACCCATAGATAAATATGACATTTCCACATACATATGGTTGGCCCAAACAACATCACAAACATCAAGAGTGGAAACATCACACACACCAATTTCATACTTTGAAGGGATGAATGCCATAGGACAGCTTATCAAGAAGCGACACGAAGATTCATCAAAAGCCAATCTGACATAAGTTGCATGGCTTCATGGATGCCTTTCAACAACGAAATGAACTTTTGAGATGAGGTTCTTTTGGTTATCATTATCAACAATGAAATGATATGGAGTCCCCTTCACCCACATATCTAAGGAATTTAGTGAAAGTTCCCCTTCAAGATCTTACTTCATTCTCCGGGTTGAATTGTTGTGGTCGCCGCATTTAGCGCGGGGGTCCGTGATCGCATGATATGTCTATTTTCAATATTTTCCGATCCACTATGAATCGTGGAGCTAACTTTTATGTCTTTGATATCGCAATTTACCAATGACCGCTTCTCGAGCTTACATTCATCGGTGTTTTACTAGGGTTTTTTTTGAAGTCACACCACTCAGTGCGTCATTCTTCCAATTTTAATTCTTTAATCCCATGTCTTGTACCGGTTTCTAGAGGCTCTTAGTTAGGTATGTATTTACCATGCTTTGGTTTTTTGCAGACGGTGCAATCTCGATTCCCATTTGTTCCCCGTGCCTAAATTGGCCAGATTTGATAGCATATCGATAGGCAACTCTCAATGATGAGATGTTTAGGAAATCCATTTCAGCTTTGATGTATCTATGAGCCCCCATCAGCATTTCGCCGTGAACCGTGATGCACTCGAGTCTGACCTGCCTTGGTGCAATAAGCAAAGGAAAATATTTTAGAACTCTAACTCAACAAGCTTGTCTCTTCTTGTTGCAAGGTGGTCCATCTCATGTACCGGTAATCTTCATCGGTCAGATAGTAATCGTTGTTTGAACGCATTCACAAAATCCCAAGTGGGCTTCAAATTCCCCATATTCCAGAATCCTTTGCGGAACTTTGCTCCCAATAAGTTTCCCACCAATGTTTATCATGGGGAAGAGCCTTGAGGGAGTGCTGTATGGGTGATATTTTTCCTACTCTTTTTTTGAACAGAGAAATAACCTCTAATAGATTTAACCATTTTTCTAGGGCATTTGCATCTATCTAACTCTTCAAATATGGGAATATCAAATAACTTTTGTACCTTGAAGGGAGAGGTTCCTCCAAAATGGCTGTTCATTAATGCACTTTGTTGGTATCGCCGTACGAAGGATGTGCGGAAAAATTCTCCATCATTTCGGCCGTCTGTCGCTTTCAGGAGATTGCCAAAATGTTAATAGAATCTTCTTCTCCATTATTCTACCATCAAGGGTTTCTTGGCATGCCAGAGTGCGATTTTTACTCAAGAGACAAACTCTCGAGACCCAAAATGGCTGCGAATATAGAAGAGGTGTCTATTTTTACCATTGACTATACCCTTTTCACCCAACCACAGCTTCTAAGCCTCTCCTCGAGCACTCCACCTCGACCCAGAATTCCATAAACCCTAGGCTAGATAGCTAAACAAAGAGAAGCTATCGTCCCTCAAGGATAGCATCGCTGCAAAAGTTGATCAGGAGCAGTCCAAACCCCATCCAAGAGATATTCACAAAATGTAGATCTTGTCGCTACAAATGCTAATCTCTTCCCTCCACAAAACCTGCCTTCAAGATCGCAATCAGCTAAGCATCTCAAACCTGCAGAACTACAATTTCAGATGATGTCGAGAACCGTGATGGCAAGTGGGTTCTTGCCGGGGCGCGCATTTCTCCTTTGATAAGTGTCCGCTCAAGATATTATTGGTACTTCTGGCCTACTTTTCTGTTGGAGGCTAATAGCCTGATATAAATTATATTTTTGAGCCAACAAGGCTTCTAGGCGTTATTGTAGCCACCATTAGCTCTCTGCTTCCGGAGTCTTTATTCTCGCCAAAGACACGCGGAGTGCAAAATACCTTCAAGGTAATATTAACACTCCTTCCTAGATAGAGAGGTATTTACACGTAATGGAATTGAGCACAAAATATACCATTTACCCAATAACATCAACATAGTCATATAGATTAAATCATGATTAGATTCGAGCACTATCAACATACAGCCGCATCATCTCTCAAACCAGCGATCAACTATTTGATTTTATTTAATTCACTGACGATGCCATAGTTCTTGATAATTTACATCAGAGATCAGAATTGCCTGTCTGATAATATATATTTATCATCGAGATTAATTATTTCATATATTCCTCCTAATAATTCAAAACAAAGTAAAATCTCGAGAATGAGTCCGCCCTCAAGAATGTTTGGACCATTCCTTACTCGGGGCCATTCACATTAAAACAAAAAATCGGAGGAGGAAATGAGTCTACCCTAAGGAATAAATGTCCGGACCATTCACCACCCTAGGCCATTACTCCTACACTAATAAAAGTGAAACCTGGAGAGAATGAGTTCCCCTTGAGGAATAATCGCCCTCATTGGCCGAAGCTGGACTATTCCTCACCCCGGCCATATTCTTCCGGCCACACTAAAAGTGTAACCCGAGAGAATGGAGTCTTCCTTGAGGAATAACTGCCCGACCATTCTCGGCCATTCCTCCGACACTAAACAAAGTGTAACTTGGAGAATGAGTCTACCCTCGGTGGAATGTCTGGTCTCCAGACACCTCCAAACGGATAAGAGATTCTTCAAACCGCCACAACCGGTGGAACTTCAAAAGAATGATTGCCAGACAAGGTGGAACCATTCTACTTGACCACTACTCTCGTGAAATTTAATTACCAAGAAGAATGACTGTCCTAGACCACTCTTCATAATGGGAAGTCGTTGTCTATGATACATCAAGAATAGTTTTCCTCCCATGTTAACTACAATGGGGAAGTCATCGTCGCTAGAAATCAATCCATTTTCCTAACAGAGCATCTGTCCAATCGGACTATTTTTCAATTACAAAGATAGCAAATAATATTTTCGATGTTCTCTAACCGAGAAAGGTTTCACTACTTAAATAAATGTTTTTCAGCACATTCTTTCTAGCTTGAGAGTCTTCCTTCTAGCTGGGTGAGAGAGTTATTTCCATGAGCTCTCTAGCTTTAGTATGTAAGTTCTTTTACATCTTTGAAAAAAGAGGTTTTACCAAATGTATGCTTATCTCTTCTCATCCATGGAGATATGTATTGGAGAATCACTTTTCCTTTTCTGACTTCATCATGGATAATGTAATGTTTGTACTATAGTCTAGAACACTATGAAAGCTTCATGTAGATCTAAACAATAAAGTATATCATGGTTGAGAACCGAACATATTCATGTGGTACCTCTTATGTCATCATGAGATCCTCGATCTTCTGAGCAGTCATCTTGATGTTATAGGAAATATTCACCACACTTCCGTTGTGCAATCGGAGGCTCTCCATCATGTTGTCTTCCTCGTGATACATGAGTTCTAGTATGGCTCTGCCCAGATTGTCTCTTTATACTTTCTATTCGACAGAGAACATTTTACATTCATCTAATGTAGAATTCTCACTCAGATGTTATACAGGATAATATAATGACTTATATAGAGATAAGTTCGGTGTGTACTGTAACAACTAATCATCATAGTCTTTTCCCTACATTTGGGAGAACCTCTAGTTCGATCTTGCAATGTTTTCATAAGTTTTCCATACACTTTCTTCATCACAACTTTCGTTCTTCCGCTTGATTGCTTTTAGTGAGTTCATATTAGTTATACCTATACGTTTTCTATTTGTTGCTCATCAAGACGCTGCCCAGAGATTCCAATTTCCTATTATCTTCATCATTGGTTCACGGATCCGGATGGACAACCATGAATACTTTAAGGCTTCTCTTCTAAAAAGACTTCTTATGCAGTTGAGTCGGAATAATGTGATCGCCTTTTCATGGTTATCGCTACTATGATATATATTTTTCATCATCTTCAATGGATCATAGGATTAGCTCCCTCCCCGATCCTTCTGCTTCCATGTATAAGTGCATATAATTTTCTCCCTCGCCCTAATCGAACCATGCTTTTCCGCCTCTCCGTCCTTATGGTCTTCTACAATATATACACAGAGTCCACACTTCCATCTCGAACCTTATTGTCTTCCTCGGAATATATATTTGGCTCTCTTGTCTAATAGAGTCCATGCTTCCGCCTTGTTGTCTTCTATGGATGCCATGAGTCTTTTCCTTCCAGCTCTTCGATTTTTGACTTCTTTATGTCTTTGCTTTTCCAAGTCTCTTCAAGAATGATTCCGATTTTGGTCTTATCTTGTAATGTCATCCACATGATTTGTATTTCATCTTTCATATGTATTATCTAATGATATTCATCCTTGTCTCTGTTGTTCCTTTTTCATATAGGTATAGTTCTTCTTGGAACACACATTATCTTCCAAGAGATAAACATATGTAATGCAGACGGCGTGCTAAAGATATGTACAAGAAAATAAGAAGAGTGTTGTTACTCTTTTAGAAGAAGAAGTCTCTTCCATCCCCGCTAGTCTTTGGTGTGTGGCAATTGATGCTTTGTGCGTCTCCTTCCTTTTCTTTAGCTCGGAACCCTGATTCTCGTAGGTGACCATACTTTTGGATGCATTGAACCATCAGATTTCTTAAATGTCTTTTCTTTGTTTTGGATTTCTTTTTGAATCGAACTTTCTTTGTCCCCGGAGTTCTTGAATCTTGTCGTGAAGGTTTGATCATCGCATTTCTTTTGATGTTTCTTTGCATTGATCCTTTGATTCTTCTTGAGCACAACAGTTCAAAGTTCTTCAAATGTCGGGTACTCCTTCCTTGTGTTCATGTTATGTAAATGTATCCCATGTCTTGGTAGAAGACCATTGAGTACTATAACAACAATTCCTTTTCTCAAGTGATCTATTCAATAGCTTGATCTCTTAGTCAAACCCCGTGCGATGTTGTGCCGCTGCCATCATTCATCTTCATGTCATATGGGTTCATTCTTCGTGACTCATAATGGTCCAATGTTTCTCGGGATCGAAGAGATTTGTTGTGGCATCGTACATATCTTTTCGATGAGTCAAGATGGAGATGTAGGGTATCATGGTATTTTATGGAATCCACTAAGATACTCATAGCATTAATGTCAACATATTTGAACTCCTCCATAGCCGCAACGCGCTTCTGTGGTTCTCTTCTCCTTCTTTAAACTTTTGTTTCACGATCTTTCCTTTCAATATCCAACACTTTATTCTCAGCCAAGGATGAGGTCAATCCTTGCTTTCCATGCTCGCCAGAGGTCCATCTAGCTTGTTCTCGTGATCATAGAGTTCTTCATGGCTTGCTTGGACTTGGTCAAACCCTATATTTAACCACAAACTCAAACTTCACATATTAGCTTGCCGAGAGTATCAAGAGATTCGCTAGGCTAGAGCACACTGATATATCCGGAGATTAGGTCAATCTCATTACTTAAGATGCCTCGAAAAGAGGTTTAGGGCTTCTGCAACCTTATGCAACCCTACCAGCTTTTGCTTTGAAGTCGCTCCCGCTAGTAACCCTAGTGGAAGTTCTTCAAAAATTCAATATCTAGCGCTATGTTTTCCAATGTTTAGAATAATCGAAGGGGTGTGTGGGCCCATAACTGCTAGAATATAGAATATGGTGTCCTCATTTTACAATTGACGCCACAACCATAAATGGGCCTCCCTCTTAGCACCTTAACCTTGATCGAGAAATTCTCCCAAGTAAAACCTCTAGGCTAGATAGCCAAACAAAGAGAAGCATCGGATCCCCTCAAGGATACCGCGATCACAAAGCTGATCATATAGTCCAAACTCTAAACAAGAGATATTCCAAGCCAAATCGTAACTGGCCGCACGCACTAACTCTTCTTCCTCCAAACTCATTAAGATCAACCGCAAGCGCACCAAACCGCTAGAACCGCACTCGAGATGTGATAAACGAGAACCGGCTACCGGTATTTTATAGTGGTTCTCGCTGCTTTTACGGGGTCAATTTCTCCTTCCGATAAGTGTTCACCAAGATATTATTATACCTCTCGGTCGACTTCTTCTCTTTGAGGCTAATAGTCTAATATAAATTATCTTCTTGAGCCAACAAGGTTTCTACGTTATTAGCCAATTCATTAGGTTTCTTCCCTCGGTATTTTCTATTCTTGTCCAGTTCACACGTGGAGGTAAATACCCGCAACTACCATAATATTAACACTGCTATACTTTAGACCTCAAGGAGACATGCGCACAAAATGATACAGCATCCCGTCATAACACTCCATCCGATTTAGAGCTGAATGAAATGAAAGCATAGAGATTACAATGAAATAATCATGAAAATTTCAAGAAACAAAGAAATACATCAATACTTGATTTCTACACGAAATAATTGTTAAGATATTTAAAAAATACAGAGTGTAAGACTAACTAGAATGGTGGCTACTTATCTATGAGAAGAGGGAAGGCTACCGCTCACCGTAAGATGATTACAATGAGGCTCACGTATTTTATGATAAACATGAAATTCAAAACCCTATACATCCAAAAAACCTAACCTAAGTGATGAAACACCAAAAGTCATGTGGATCCCATTTGGGTAAGTTAGTTACATTAAATTTCCTGATCATAACTTTTGCATACAATTCCCATTTTTTAGGTACATGTGTGATAGCTCATGGAAAGGTATTTTCGAGAAATACTAATTATGCCATCAAACTCTGAATCCATCTACAATTTGTCTCCGGTGACATGCAAAAATATTGTTTAGGACCCTAAACAACCCTGGAAGTACAAAAAGATGCACTGACATGAAAACATACAACATGATCCATTTGGTTTAGGTGGGAGGCCACCAATATCCACCTAGAAGATATGTAGGGCTTCAGATATCGCCGAAAGTGTAGAACCCACAATTACAAATAAGTACAGAAGAACGTGCTGAACTATAAACTCCCAAGAGGAGCCAATTGGCATAGGTGGGTGGCCACCGATATCCACCTGTATCAATGCTAATATACAATGAAATGGTATATACAATGAATGCAAATACATACCTACCCTACCTCACCTGTAGTTACCTATCAAACACTAGTTATAAGAATACAACCAGTATAACCATGCTAGCAATGTATCATAACACCTACCTCTGTGTTTCATCATAAACAAAAACAATGACAATTTAAGCACAAAATAGACATGAGTTAGATCATGCATTACATCACAATAATTATAGCTCATGGATGCTTGAGGGAGGGACACAATCATGCCAAGTCACCCTTACATAAAAGTGATCAATCCATCTCATAAAAGGATCATGAGAGGTCAAGGACTCAAAGGGTTGGATCAAAGAGTCTGAGGGTTGACTACCTTGGACGTCATCACTCCCTAGGTTTTGAGAAGGGATTAACAAGAACTTAGAGGGAAACTGACAACTTCTCAAGGGAAAGATGAAAGATTGAGATAATAAACTTCTTAAGGCATTCAACCTCCCCTTGAATTCTAACATAAAGTTTTTCCCTAAATAAAACTTGAAACAAGAGACATGTTCCCCAACTGCATCCTTAGTGACATAACAAGGTAAAGCAATCTGAGGGAGTTGTACAACCTTGACACAAGTATCTTGCTTCAGGAAAGCAACGTCCTCACCTTTATCAAAATTTGAGCACAATGACGGTTGATAATATTCTTCATAGAATAAATCCAAGTGCTCAAAGGAATACTCATGAAAATCCTCAAGGTATGGCCAAAAATCATTAGGAGAACATTGCACTGGGTCATCCTTGGGTGCTTGGAAAACTTCTGTAATTATATCATCATCTTGTTGCCAAACGTCAAAATTATTAGGAACATCATATGATTGTTGTAAAGGAAACATTCAAAGATATCCTTCCATATCATAAATGTGATCCTCATAAGAACCAATCATATCCCACTTACATCTTCCAACATGCATGAACTCATCAATATTATCAACCATGTCACTACCTTTATCATGACATGAATGATTTAATGCATCCAAGGGCTCTAATACTTCTTGACCTTCGAAATCATAAAATAAAGCATCATCAAAATCTTGGAAAGGGAAATAACTTACTATGTTCACTTCTTGTTATGAAGGAGCGTCAAAGGCTTGGATGACTTCATCAATTGGAAGAGAATATAGTACATCATCCCCAAGACACGTCTCTTTAATCATCTTTTCGCCTTCATCAGAAAATGAAGGACCTAGCCCTTCCAAGGGTTCCTTTACTTCTTCACCTTATTAATCGTAGAACAAAGTGTCATCAAAAACTTGGAAATGAAAATGATTCACCTCATTATCTTCATCTTATGCAGGGGAGACAGGACCTTCATCGGACGAAGGAGCGGATACTAGTGCTTCATCCTCATAACTCACTTCTTCAGTCAAGTCTTTACTACATTCTATTGAATCATGGGAAAAATCTTGCTTCTCTTCAAGGGGTTGAAAACCTTCTTCATAAATCTCTCCTTCTATATTAGAGGGTTCTTGGTATTGATTATGCTACACATCTCTGAGATCTTCCACAATCTTAGTGGTGAATCCTTCGTCCTATAGGGCTATTGTGATATTTTGAAGGGCATCTTCATATGTCCGGCATTGTGGTTTAACAAAATCAATAAACCTACTAATGAGGTCTATGAAAGATGATATACCCTTATCTTCACAACAACCCTTAATCTAATCTTGCAAAAAATATAGTAGGGAAAGTATGAACAATTTTACTAGAACATCCTCCCCTTCAAATTCTATCTCACTTATATACTTCAAGAATTCTACAATGTGAGTAATTGGGAGGCCTCCGAATCTTGAAGAGTTGTTTAACCATTTTATATATACTTGAAAACTTTCAAAATCAATAGTTAGATACACTTGTTCTAGGGTGCCATGATCTCATGTCTTGAAAGTATCACGAAGTAGAGAGTAAGTCAATGGAGTCGCCAAATAATCTCTTAAGGATTATCAAAGGGAGTGAGGGAATCACCCTTAGTGGAGTAGCTAGGTAAGCTCTATGAAGTGAAGGCTTTGAGTAAAATACTTAGTGAAAAAGTGTCGTTGAGGAATATTGACTCAGTGTTCCCCGATAGTGACGCCAAAAATGTTATTGCACAATTTGTACTTTCCCAAAGCCTAAAGGCAAGTAGGTCTAAATTGGCGTAACACAGAGGTGGCCCTGTCATTTTCAACCCAAAATGGTACCTCTTTCTCTTTAGGAGGAGGAGAAAACCTCACTCCAAGGGAGACGTCCCTGGACCTAGTTGTTTGATGAAGGGTAAAAGACCAGGTAAAACCCACCCCTAGGCCCTCTCTCTAGGTTACTCAAGGAAAGAAGTCACCTGGTAAAGTTCATGGGGGTAAATGGAAATGAATGGTATCTTCCCTTTACCAATGAAACATCAAATGTTAGCAATAACAATGATTTCAATAATTATGATCAATGACTTCTTAGATGAATCATGTGATACTAAAACAAGTTATATAAAACAAAGATAAAATTATAGTAGCAACAATGTATACAAAAATTGCAAGTTATGATGACAAAAATGATATAAAGACTTTGTAATTTGATATTACTTTTTCAGTTACAATTTCAATATTAAAACAAGTCAATTAGTGACTTCAATGGGCTGTCAAAACACTTGTAACAATAGTAAAATAAATAATGATGACAGTGGCAAAACCAATCCAGAAAAGTACTTAAGTTAGGCAATTAAACACCTATTCCAATGCTTATTGATTATAGCTTGCCTAGTACAAGATCTGGGTGATCTATCAATCAACAAATGAGTTTAACGGGCTGTCAAAAGTGACTTCAACAACAAAAAAATAATAATTATGACAACAACAAACAAGCTTAAAAAATGTACTTTGCTGAGGCAATTGAACATACACTTAAGCATTTATTGATAATAACTTGCCTAGTACAAATTATGGACAGTTTATAAGACAATTAGCATGTTGATATTGACTTCAAATAATGGTTGTAACAGAGGTTACAAAAACAACAAATTAGCTATTAGTATTTCTAGACTAGGTTAGCAAGTTAGTTCAAGTTAGTATGAGATTCAAGGAAGAGAGTTTGAAAGTTGTTTTGATCAACCTTCCAACAAAAGAGAGACAAGAGACTAGTGCCTTTAGGGTTTATGGAGTCAATTATATCAACATATTAACTTGGAGAGACAACAATGATTATGCTTTTCTAAAAGATAACAAGATGGAAGCTTGAGAAGTAGTACCTTAAGTTCTCAAGCACCAAGCCTAAAAGAGAAGGTTTTGTTAGGGACCTAACCACTCACATAGGTAGAATACTATATTTCCATGTAATAAAGGTCAATATTAATAAGGTCTAGCAATAAGGAAGAATAAGTCCAATGTAAGAAGACCCAATAGAAGCTTCCACTTCTAGAAGGATCTTCCTCTAGATGGTTCTTTTGATAGACATATTTAGTATAAATACGAGTCGAGGGTATGATAACTTTTGTCTTGGATATTATTGTAATAGAGCTCTTCTCTGCAGGAGGTTGCCCCCTTGAAGAGGCAAGTGAACATTTCTCTCAGTAATCAAAGTGCTCTTTTTGGTGTTATTCTGGTATCATTTTGGTATTATTGTGGTGTTGTTATGGTTATATTGTTGTTCATCTACCATTTCTAGCTATTTATTTATGTTCCACATAATTTTTTATATCCGGAATATTACAAGTGGTATCAAAGCACCTTCCTCGACAGAAAATTGTGGGTTAATTTTTTCACGGTAGATACGTATTCCGATGTATTTAAGCTACAAAGATCCGTCATTATGCGCATAAACCCGTAGTCGGGGATTCATACATGCATGAAATACAAGTGGTACTTAAGCTCACATCTTTTGGCCACCCTTGTAACCCCTATTGGTACCCCTTCGAGTGGTAGCGCATCGGACAACACCTGTATACAGATCATCCTAGATATCCTGAGGCCCTCCATAGATAAATCGATCGACTTCATAATTGATATAGCTCCACCGAGAACACCACTAAGGAATATACTCTCTAGTACCTGGGTAGTTGGGTAGTACATCTAAGGGCATGGCCTAGCCTCCTTAGTTGGTGCCTTGAGATATTGGGCCAAGTACTACTGTTGGACCCCGCATGTATATCAAAGAGATATAGTACAGGGAAAACCCTTGTCTGTAGAACCCTTGAATACCTAACCTTTGAGACAGAAACAAAAACAGAACAAAAAATATCTATTGCCATGCAACTGTGTCTCCTGCATTCGAGTTGCAAAATTACTACACATTTCTTCCTGTTAAGCATTTGGGCATTTCATCACTGCAGTATTCTTTAGATCGGAGTATAACTCCGCAAGAGTAGAAAAAAAAAAGTCTGGATCCTGTTGGCACCATTATTTGAGACCTATTATGTTGGATTTCTCTCGTCTCCCTTATCACAGTCATACCTATCATTTTTTAGCAATTTTTTTTTCTCGTGGACCTGACCCCTTTCCAACACCCTTATTTGGTATTTACCCCATTGGATTCAACTCGTCACCCTGATCGTTGTGATACACTTCACCCATAACCCATTTTCTATGTGGTCCCACCCACCCCTTTTCGTGTTCCCTCGTCATCATGACCCATACCCGTAGACAATACTTGGAAGCTCCCTTCAATACCTTGTACTCTAATTTCACAGAAACCCAACAAGAAGTGAGAAAAATTAGTGACAATATTGCCACCATCAATAAAAACATGCATTCCTCCATCACCGCCTTAATCGAGGAACTCAAACAAGACATTACTACCCAACTTGAATCTATCACTACAATGATCTGCGCCAAGCTACATATCCCTGCATATCTTCCCTTATCTGACCCACCTTTGCATACTGAAGTTGAAACTTCCTCTCATTCCCAAAATTTTCAGCCCCATCACTTTCAACGTGACCTACGCCTTCCGTGTGTGGATGTGACCAAATTTGATGGCTTAGATCCCGCTGACTGGGTAACTCAAATGGAACATTATTTCTCTTTATATGGCATTACACATGAGTAAAATCCGGTATGGTGTTCTCCATCTAGATCAAGAACGTTGGAAATGGTGGAAATGAAGAAAGAATTCTTGCCAAGGGTATGCAACTTGGACACACTTTGTGGCAAATATTTATGAACGCTTTGACACCGACACCAACCATTTAGATCGTTTGACAAAGTTGAAACAATTTGGGACAGTGGAAGACTTTATAATTGCTTTTGAGCAACTGGATTTTTGTACAGAGGTCATGTATGATGTTTTTTTCCGAGAATGTTTTATCAGTGGCCTCAAGGATGAGATTCATGCCCATGTCCTCATGGCTCAGCCTCAGAGTTGGGTGGACGCTACTAAAATAGCTAAGGAAGCACAACAGGTTATCTCTTCTCAAAATTGAAAACCCTCATTTATTCCTCGCACTAAACCAATAACTCCCACTCCTCCTTATACTCCACTAAAGATCCATAAATTGACCAGGGACAAAATGGATGAATGCCAACTCAAAGGCCTTTGTTATAATTGTGATGAAAAATATTTTCTGGGACACAAGTGTAAGGAACAAAATATTTTTATGGCCATCTCGGAGGATGTTTTGGAAGAGGATGTTGAGGCTCCCCTTGTGTTCGTGTCACCCGGACCCACTGACATAAACCCTCCCTCAGACCCTCCCAAAGTAGAACCGTTCATTTCCCTAAATGCTCTCATTGGCTTCTCTGCTCCTCAAACCCTGAAGCTAATTGGTTACATCAAGCATAGGAAGGTCATCATTCTTTTTGATAGAGGAATCACCCATAAGTTTATTCATCGCCACATTTCCCAAGAAACTAATTTCTATATCCGTGCAGTCAATAATTTTCAAATCATGATTGCCAATGGTGAGTCCATGAAATGTGGAGGGCATTGTGAAAATGTGCATCTCCGAATTAGTGAATACCACCTAAAATCTTATATGTTTTCTATCGACATGAGCGGTTGTGACATTGTGTTGGGTGCAGAATGGATAAGGAATTTGGGTCCCATTCTCATGGATTTTTTGGAATTGACCATGCAATTTGACCAAGAGGGACAACAATATAAGTTCTAAGGAATCACTGTCGGTTCCCTGGAGATCATTAATTCCCATTGCATGGAAAAGCTGCTAAAAAAAGGTCATTCTGGCATTATTTCCCAACTCCATGCCATACAAGCAACTAAGACATCCTCTGTGTCGCAACACCTCCAATCCATCCTCTCTAAACATCAAGTGGTTTTTTATACTCCCCAAGGAATCCCTCCTTTCTATGGTGTTCATGATCATTCCATTCCCCTTGTCCCAGGAAGCCTTCCTCTCAATATTCGTCCCTATAGTCACCTCTTTTCCCCAAAAAATGAAATTGAGAAAATTGTTCATGAACTGCCCAATGCAGGTGTTATCCGCCCTAGTAGGAGCCCCTACTCTTCTCCTATGGTCACGGTCCTTAAGAAATAAGGTTCTTGGTGCCCGTGCCCTGACTTTCGTCCCTCAACAAAATCACCATTAAAGACAAATTTCCCATTCCTGTCATTGGTGACCACTTGGATGAATTGAGTGCCACCCAGTTCTTTACTAAACTTGATCTTCGTTTTGGCTACCACCAGATACGTATGAAAGAGGCAAACATTCCTAAGACTGCTTTTAGAACTCATGAGGGCCACTATGAGTTTTTGGTCATGCCCTTTGGCTTGTGTAATGCTCCCTCCACTTTCCAAAGCCTCATGAATCATGTCTTTCGTCCTTTTATCCATCATTTTGTCTTAGTTTTCTTTGATGATATCCTCATCTATAGTAAAACCTAGACAACCCATCATGCTCATGTGGATCGAGTTCTCCATCTACTCTCTCAACATATTTTCCTCAAACAATCTAAATGTTCTTTTGGCGCCTCGAAAGTCGAGTACTTGGGTCATCTTGTTGGAAAGGCCAACGTTAGGGTGGATCCTAAAAAGATTGAAGCTATGCAATATTGGCCTCACCCAAAGACTCTGAAAATCTTGCGTGGATTTTTGGGTTTAACAGGTTATTATTTCAAGTTTGTTAAGAATTATGGAAAGATTGCAGAACCTCTCACCACACTCCTTAAAAAGAATTCTTTCACTTGGACTCCAGCAGTTGCTCAGGATTTTCAAACCTTGAAGATGGCCATGTGCACCACTCCAGTCCTGGCCCTTCATGATTTCAAAAAGACCTTTGTCCTGGAATGTGATGCTTTTAGGAAAGGAATTGACGCTATCCTTATGCAAGAGGGTCGACCTTTGACCTTTACCAGCAAACAACTGTCCAAGCGAAAATTGGGCAAATCAATCTATGAAAAGGAAATGTTGGCTATTTTGCATGTCGTGGAGCTTTAGCACCCTTATCTATTGGGGCAATGCTTCAAAATTAAGACAGATCATCAAATCCTCAAGTATTTTTGGGAACAACGTCTTTCCTCCCCAGAGCAACAAAAATGGGTGACTAAGCTCTTTGGATATGATTATGAGATCATTTACAAAA
>SNQJ01S0054406.1:53881-69270 GCA_010110895.2 Picea sitchensis | reverse complement strand
GAAGGATGAACCTCCCATCCATAGGCATTGTTGTTCATTTATCTCAATGACATGCCACCCTTGAGTTGAGTCTATGATTCCACAAGTAGATTTGGCCCTTCTATTTTTCCATGCTCCACACTCAGTAGCCTAAAACTAGATTCTACTCTCTTCCCCATAACCTGCACACCCCAAGGAATGGGATCCCCCTTCATTGCACACATTCCCTCAAGCCTTCCCACTTCCCTTCAAGGCTCCAGTGTACCTGGTTGACCAGAACCTCCCGGCTACTCCAGAAGTTCTCACAACAACCTTCATGAGGCTCTTGAGCTATTTCCTCAATAGAAAGTACACTACATGCTTACAACCCATTTTTGAGGCACACATGCCACATTTACAACATAAATAACAACCCGATAATGGATTCCTTTAAGAAAATATGGTTGGTGCTCTTTCCATCACTCCCCTCCTCTCTTTCTTCCCAAAAAATATATGTGAAAACTGTCTTCTTTGGCCATAGGAATTTCATTTTCCTCAATCTAGTTGATGTTAGGGACCTAACCCTCACGTAGGTAGAAAAATATATTCATATGTAATAAAGGTCAATATTAATAAGGTCATATTAATCTGAATGTAAGAAGACCTAATAGAATCTTCTGCTTCTAGAAGGATCTTGCTCTAGATGGTTCTTTTGATAGACATATTTAGTATAAACAGGAGTCGAGGGTATGAGAACCCTAGTTTTGGATATTATTATAATAGAGCTATGCTCAACTGAAGGTTTCCCCATCGAAGAGGCCCGTGAACATTGCTCTCAGAGTCAAAGTGCTCTTTTTGGTGTTATTTTGATATCATTTCAGTGTTATTGTAGTGTTGTTCTGGTTATATTGTTGTTTATCTACCATTTCTAGCATTTTATTTCTGTTCTGCATTCTTTTTATATCAGAATATTACAAGTGGTATCAAAGCACTTTCCTCGACATAAATTGTGGGTTAATTTTTTTTTTCAAGGTAGAGACGTATTCCGACGTCTTTAAGCCACATAGATCTATTGTTACACGCATAAACCCATGGTTGAGGGATTCATACATGCAAGAAATACAAGTGGTACTTAAGAGCACATCTCTTGGCCACCCTTGTAACCCCTGTTGGTACCCCTTCAAGTGGTAGCGCATCAAACAACACCTGTGTATCGATAGACCTAGATTTCCTTAAGCCCTCTTTAGATAAACCGATCGACTTCCTCACTTCTATAGTTCCACCAAGAACAACACTCGGGAAGATACTCTCTAGTACCTGGGTAGTTGGGTAGTACGACTAAGGGTACGGTCTAGCCTCCTTAGTTGGTGCCCTGAGATAGTGGGTCGAGTACTACTATTGGACCCCGCACATATATCAGAGAGCTATAGCACAGGGAAAACCCGTGTCTGTAGAACCCTTGAATACCTAACCCATGGGGACATAAACAAAAAATTAAAATAGACAAGATCTATTGTCGCTCAACTATGTTCAAGTTGCCAAATCACTACACATTTCTTCCTGGTTAAGCATTTGGGCATTTCATCATTGTAGTATTCTTCAGACCAGAGTATAACTTCGTAGGTGTAATAATAATAATAATAATAAATAAAACAAAATTGCACCATTATTTGAGACCTATCCCATGGGATTTATGTCTTCGCCCTTATCACATTCATACATATCATTTTTCACCCCACCCACCCCATTTCGGTTCCCTCGTCATGATGGCCCATACCCGTAGCCAAGATTTGTAAGTTCACTTCAATACCTTGCAATCTAATTTCAAAGAGATCCAACAAGAAGTGAAACAACTCAGTGCCAATGTTTCCGCCCTCAATACAAACATATAGTCCTCCATCATCGCCTCAATCGAGGAACTCAAATAAGACATGAATACCCAGCTTGAATCTGTCGTTTCAATGATCTGCACCAAGATGCATATCCATGCAGATAACCCTTTATCTGACCCACCTCCACATACCGAAGCTAAAACTTCCTCTCATTCCCATAATTTTTAGCACCATCACTTTCAGCGTGGCCTACGCCTTCCGCAGGTGGATGTGACCAAATTTGATGGCTGGGATCCCACTGGTTGGGTAACCCAAATGGAACATTATTTCTCTTTATACGAAATTACAGATGACTTGGCCAAACTCTGCTATGGTTTTCTCCATCTAGATCAAGAACATTGACAATGGTGGCAATGGAGAAAAACTTCCCGTCAAGGGTATATTTCTTGGACACACTTTGTGGAAGAGCTTTATGAATGATTTGACACTGACACCAACCATTTAGGCCGTTTGACAAAGTTGAAACAATATGGAACAGTGGAAGACTTTATAGCTTCTTTTGAGCGCCTAGCTTTTCGGATAGAGGGCATGTCTGATGCCTTTTTTTCGAGAATGTTTTATTAGTGGCCTCAAGGATGAGATTCATGCCCATGTTCTCATGGCTCAGCCTCAGAGTTGGGTGGAGGCTACTAAAAGAGATAAAGAAGCACAAAAGGTTGTATCTTCTCAAAATCATAAACCCTCCTTTATTCCTTGCACTAAACCAATAAATCCCACTACCCCCTCTGCTCCACTAAAGATCCAAAAATTGACCAAGGCTGAAATGGTTGAATGCCAACTCAAAGGCCTTTGTTATAATTGTGATGAAAAATATTTTTTGAGCCACAAGTGTAAGGAACAAAATATTTTTATGGCCATCTCAGAGGATATTTCAGAAGAGGATGTTGAAGCTCCCCTTTTGTCCGAGTCACCTGAAACCACTGACATAACCCCTCCCTCAGACCCTCCCGAAGTAGAACCGGTCATTTCCCTAAATGCTCTCACTGGATTCTTTGCTCCCCAAACCCTCAAGATAATCGTTTACATCAAGCATAGGAAGGTCATCATTCTTGTTGATAGTGGAAGCACCCATAATTTTATCCATCGCCGCATTGCCCAAGAAACTCCTTGTTATATCCATGCAATCAATAATTTCCAAATCATGATTTCCAATGGAGGCTCCATGAAATGTGGAGGGCATTTTGAAAATGTGCATCTCCAAATTGGTGACTACCACCTGAAATCTCATATGTTTTCTATCAACATGGGTGGTTGTGACATTGTGTTGGGTGCATACTAGCTAAGGACTTTGGGTCCCATTCTCATGGATTTTAAGGAATTAACCATGCAATTCGACCAGGAGGGCCAACAATATAAGTTCCAAGGAATCATTGTCGGTTCACCTAATATCATTATTTTCCATCGCATGGAAAAGCTGCTCAAAAAAGGTTATTCTGGTGTTATTTCCCAACTCCATGCCATACAAGCAACTGAGACACCCTCAGTGCCACAAGACCTCCAATCCATCTTCTCTAAACATCAAGTGGTATTTTCCACTCCCCAGGGACTCCCTCCTTCCCGGGGTGTTCATGATCATTCCATTCCCCTTGTACCAGGAAGCCTTCTTCCCAATATCCGTCCCTATCATCACCCCTTTTCCCAAAAAAATGAAATTGAGAAAATGGTTTAGGAACTCCTTAACGCAAGCGTTATCTACCCTAGTATGATCCCCTACTCTTCTCCTGTGGCCATGGTCCTGAATAAAGAAGGTTATTGGCAAATGTGTCCTGACTTCCATGCCCTCAACAAACTCACCATTAAAGACAAATTTCCCATTCCTGTCATTGATGACCTCCTGGATGAATTGAGTGGCGCCCATTTTTTTACTAAACTTGATCTTTGTTCTGGCTACCACCAAATACGTATCAAAGAGGAAGACATTACTAAGACTTCCTTTAGAACTCATGAGGGACACTATGAGTTTTTGGTCATGCCCTTTGGCTTGTGCAATGCCCCCTCCACCTTTAGAAGCCTCATGAATCATGTCTTTTGTCCTTTTCTCCGTCATTTTGTCTTAGTTTTCTTTGATGATATCCTCATCTATAGAAAAACATGGACAGACCATATTGATCATGTGGATCGAGTTCTCCATCTACTCTCTCGGCACCAACTTTTCCTGAAATAGTCTAAATGTGATTTTAGTGCCTTCGAAGTTGAGTACTTGGGTCATCTGGTTGGAAAAGATAGCGTCAGTGTGGATCCTAAAAAGATTGAAGATATGCAAGACTGGCCACACCCAAATAATCTCAAAATCTTGTGTGGATTTATGGGCTTAACAGGTTATTATCGCAAGTTTGTTAAGAATTATGGAAAGATTGCAGCACCTCTCACTGCACTCCTAAAAAAGAACTCTTTCACTTGGACTCTAGTAGCTGCTCAAGCTTTTCAAACCTTGAATATGGTCCTGGCCCTTCCTAATTTCACAAAGACCTTTGTCCTAGAATGTGATGCTTCAGGGAAAGGAATTGGCGTTGTCCTTATGCAAGAGGGCGACCTTTGGCCTTTACTAGAAAGCAACTATCTGAATGAAATCTAGGCAAATCAATCTATGAAAAGGAAATGTTGGTTATTTTTCATGTCGTTGATCTGTGGCACCCTTATCTATTGGGGCAATGCTTCCAAATTAAGACTGACCATCAAAGCCTCAAGTATTTTATGGAACAACGGATTTCCTCCCTAGAGAAACAAAAATGGGTGACTAAGCTCTTTGGATATGATTATGAGATCATTTACAAGAAAGGCAAATACAATGTGGTTGCGGATGCAATTTCTCAAAAATATGAAGATGAAAGATCCCTTTTTTCTCTCTCCTTCATTGTACCATATTGGCTCCAAGTCATTCGTCAGGAATGGCTACACGATCCCAAAAGTTCGCATCTGATACAACAATTGCAGTCCAATTCTCCAGTTTCTCCAGGGTACTCTTGGCTCCATGAAGAGCTTCGATACAGAGATCTCTTGTATTTAAGTAAACAATCAAAACTTAAATCCACGGTACTTTCTAAGCTTCATGCTACACCCACAGCTGGGCACTCTGGGTTTACCAAAACCTATGACAGGGTTAAATGTTCTTTTTTCTGGGATGGTATGAAACAAGACGCTTGTAATTTTGTAGCTGAATGTGATGTGTGTCAATGCAACAAGGGAAAAACAATCAAATATCCTGACACACTAAAACCGCTTCCAATTCCACCTGCTATTTGGAGGGATATCTCTATGGATTTTATTATAGGCTTACCCAAATCAGGAAATAAATCAGTCATCATGGTAGTTGTTGACCACCTTTCCAAGTATTCTCACTTTTGTGCTCTTCAACACCCATTTACAACATCCACTGTGGCTCAACTTTTCATGGATCAGGTCTTCAAGATTCATGGCATGCCGCATTCTACTGTTTCTAATCGCGACCCAAATTTCACCAACAAATTTTGGCAAGAAATGTTCAAGCTACAAGGTACCCAATTGCATCTAAGAACAACTTATCATCCCCAGACTGATGGTCAAATTGAAGTTGTCAACAAGTGTTTGGAAACATATTTGAGGTGTTTTGCATCGGAAAAGAAAAATCAGTGGGCTCAATGGTTACCCCTAGATGAATGGTGGTACAATACTTCATACCATACAACTACCCGCATGACTCCTTTTGAAATGGTATATGGACAAAAGCCACCTTCGGTTCTCTCATACTTACCAGGTGTCTGGAAGGTCCAGGCGTTTGACCAAACACTTACAGTTTGAGAGGATATTCTTCGTACCCTCAAAGAGAATTTGGTCATGGCATAGAATCACATGAAGCAACAAGCAGATCAAGGTCGCTCTGAACGTCAATTTCCAGAAGGGGATCAGGTGTTTCTTCGAGTACAACCTTACAAGAACAATTCCCTTAAGGTCGAGCATTGTCAGAAGCTGGCGTCCAAATTTTATGGTCCTTATACCGTTCTCAAGCATTTGTGACAGGTGGCCTATTAGTTAGCTTTGCCTAGTCATTCTAAGCTACATCCTGTTTTTCATGTTTCATGCTTAAAGAAGGTGATTGGAACTAAGTGCCAAATTCAAACCAACCTTCCCGAGTTGGACAAAGAAGGATCTATTTGGCTATAGCTGCAAGAATGTTTGGACCAGTGTGAGCGTTGCCTGCATTAGTGAACCATCAAGGAAGTGTTAGTCCAATGGAAAGATACAACTCCAACAGATGCCACTTGGGAACCAGCTACCATTCTGCATAAATTTCCACATCTCAATCCTTGAGGACAAGGTTGTTTTTAAGGGGGAGGACATGTTAGGGACCTAACCCTCACATAGGTAGAACAATATATTCAGATGTAATAAATGTCAATATTAATAAGGCCTTGCAATAAAGTAGAATAAGGCGAATGTAAGAAGACTTAATAGAAGCTTCTGCTTCTAGAAGGATCTTCCTCTAGATGGTTCTTTTGATAGACATATTTAGTATAAATAGGAGTCAATGGTATGAGAACCCTACTTTTGGATATTATTTTAATAGAGCTCTACTCGAATGGAGGTTTCCCCCTCGAAGAGGCTCATGAACATTGCTCTCAGAATCAAAGTGCTTTTTTTGGTGTTATTTTGATATCATTTCATTGTTATTGTGGTGTTGTTATGGTTATATTGTTGTTTATCTGCCATTTCTATCATTTTATTTCTGTTCTGCATAATTTTTATATCTGGAATATTACAGTTGATTTCTCACTCTTCCCAATGTTGATTGTTCTTCAGGCCCATGCTCTCCAATAACTATGGGATGTGAATTCTCACACCCACCTTCTTACCTAGAATCAATGATTGGATTTGGGAACACTCAACAAAAAAATAAAAGGCTTACACAATGGTAATAGTTTTTGGAATGTAGGTTGGAATAATACCCATGAATAAAATCCACCTTGGACCCCTCTTTGTTGTGGAATCATAGCCCCCCCATTTTTTTCATCCCTCTCATATCTCAACCAATGATTATAATTTTTATTAATTAATTCAATGTACATAATACATAGTTCATCCCTTATCCATTTTAATCAATACATGATCTTTTCCCCAACATGCTGTCTCACCAACCTAAACCACATTTATACAATTACTTTATAATTTGTGGGTATTAAAACCGGGGATGTTACAAGCAATGTGGAAATGAATAAAATTATTGGTGTGCCACTATCGACTAGGATAATGACTTTCCTAGGCTTGAGATAACCAATTGACTTAAGGTTTTGGGTGCATATATACCAATGAGGGCATTCAGAGAGATAAATGGTTCAACTTTTGGTGGATTAGAAGGTAGGGTATGATCATCGTCTTGGGGAAGATCTTCATAATGGGAAACATCGACATCCTCTTCATAAATGTCCTTAAAAATGGCTATAAAAATATTTTTCTCCTTACACTTGTGTCCCAAAAAATATTTTTCATCACAGTTATAGAAAAGACGGTTAAGTCCGCGTTCAACCATTTTGGCCCTGGTTAATTTCTGGATCTTAAGAGGAGTGGAAGGAGAGGTGGGATTTTTGGGCTAGGTGTGAGGAATAAAGGAGGGTTTTCTATTTTTGGAAGAGACTACCTATTGTGCTTCCTTGGTGCAGTGAGTAGATTCAAGCTAGATCTGGGGGCGAGCCATTAGGACATGAGCTCGAATGTCATCCTTGAGGTCACTAATAAATCATTCACGAAAGAAGGTGCCGAACATGTCATCCATGCAAAAATCCAATTGTTGAAAAGCGATAAAATATTCTTCCATTGTACCAGACTATTTAATCTTGGTCAAACTGACCAAATGATGTGTTTCGGTGTCAAAGAATTCATAAAGGTATACAAAAAATTGGGTCCAAGTAATATACCCTCAGCTTGAATTTTTATGCCATTTCCACCATTTCTATCATTCAGGATCTAAATAAAGGACATTGATACGAAGTTTGTTCAAATCATTAGTAATTCCATGCAAGGAGAAATAAAGTTCCATGTGAGTGACCCATCACATGGGGTTTGACCCATCAAATTTATTCATATCAACTTTGGGAAGAAGTAGTTCATGCTGAAGGAGGTTGGAATGAAAGGCTATGGAATGGGAGGAGTCAACACCCTCTTGGTGTAAAGGTTGTTCATAGGAGGTAGGACCTAGGAATTGACTCATCAAGTTTTTCACTTCTTCAGAAAGGAATTACATGTTCTTTTTCACCTCTTCAGAGAGGGAGTCAAATTTGGAAATGAGGGTAGTAGTATTTGAAGTGATGCTCTTGATGTCATGTTTGTTTTTGTTGTTGGTGTTGTCCAGGGAAATGAGGTGGCTATCAAGTTATTGGTTGTGGGTGTGGGCCATCTGGGAGGTAATTGGAAAAGAAGTGGGTGGATGGGTCCACACAGAAAGGGATTATGAGTGAGGGTACCACTTCTATCAATGTGAAAAGAGGAATCTAATGGAATAGGTCCCAAATAAGGGTGTTGGGAAGGGTGGGTGGTTCCAAAAAAAAAAGGCTTATAAGTGGGAGGTACCACTGTGATTAGTGTGAAGATATGAATCCAATGGGATAGGTCCCAAATAAGGGTGCTGACAGGACCAATATACTTTTGTTTTTAACTCTTGTGGAGTTATACTCTTGTCTAAAGAATATTG
This sequence comes from Picea sitchensis, assembly GCA_010110895.2. Classification (NCBI taxonomy): domain Eukaryota; kingdom Viridiplantae; phylum Streptophyta; class Pinopsida; order Pinales; family Pinaceae; genus Picea; species Picea sitchensis. The sequence goes on along the minus strand of SNQJ01S0054406.1, from coordinate 60,759 downwards.
TAGTGATAGAATGCTCAAATTTTTAATAGTTAAAATTGTGTAATAATTTCACAAATTGGATGTAGGTGGTGGGGTTGCACTGCAAAATTTCCCTTATGTTTATGTTCTATTATGTTCTGGTAGCCAAGGTTAGGGTTTGAGGGTGCCTATGGACAAGGTTTTTCCTTATTTGATATCTCTCTGATATACCGAAAGGGTCCAATAGTAGTCCTCGACGCAATATCTCAAGGCTCTAACTAAGGAGGATCGATCTTACCCTTAGCCGTACTACTTGATTATCCAGGTACATAAGAGTAGTATTCTCGTGCATTGTTCTCAATGGCACTATAGTAGCCAGGCAATTGATTGGCTCATCTATATCTTGTTTTAGGGGACCAATGGGACTCACTATGTACCCACGGGTATGTGGGAGTGAATGGTCATGTACAAGTGTTTTCTAATGTGGTACTACTCGAAGGGGTACCAACAAGGGTTACATAGGTTTCGAACTAGGTGAAATAATGTGTTTTGAGTAACCCATGAAACCATCTATATTTATTGCATGTAGTCTTCCCCAACCACAATTTTACATGTTGAACAAAAAAACATTGTGTTTTAAAGACGTTGACAATACATGTCTCTATCCTGGAAAGAAATGGGTCAAAAATTTCTACAGAGCAAAGTGCTTTGATACCACTTGTAAGGTACCAACAACTGTTATGCAAAGAAAAAATTAGATTGTTATAATAATTATCAGCATAAAATATCACAATAGAGAGCACAATGACACAATTGATTCCCAAAATGATACCTTTGTTATATTCGTAAATGCGGAAACACAAATATCACATGATAATCAACAATCACACAAAGATTATAAACACAAAGATTTTACGTGGTTCACCCAAACATTGGGCTATGTCCACCAAGTGAAGGCATCAGTTGTCTTATTATTCAGATCATGGAGATTACAACAAATCACTCACACATTTCACTCACTCTTGTCTGCCTCTACAGACTTACATATATACATTTACACAGGAAATTGAAAATGAATGCGCTCCTATTCTTGGTCTCATTTAGTTAAAACCAATTCGGAATAATAGGATCTAAAATCCTAATCTTGGGAATTTGTTGTCACCGTTTAACAATATCCACCTTGACAACAATTAACCTGATACCTTTCTCCTTCTTTTGTTCATCACCTTTTATGCAAGCCAAGAGAAGCCAAGCACCATCGTAGCTTCTCTAACAAAAATGGTTTTGTGAACATGTTTGCGCAGTTCTCTTTTGTATGCACTTTCTCAAGAGAAACTCCACCTTCATCGATGACCTGTCTTACAAAATGGTACTTTATAGGTATATGTTTTGTTTTACTATGATAGGATGGATTCTTAGCCAAGTGAATAGCACTTTGACTATCACAAAGTAACTTTACTTTTTCTTGCATCCTTCCAAACTCACCAAACAAACCATTCAACCAAACTGCCTCTTTGCAAGCATGTGAAGCAGCTACGCATTCTACTTTTGTGGTGCATAAAGAAACAATGTTCTATAGCTTTGACATCCAACTAATAGTTCCACCTGCAAGAGTAGAGACATACCCTGAATTCGACCTTCTCTTCTCCAAATCACCTGCAAAATCATAATCAACATATCCACAAACTAACTCATGACCATTGTTATAGGTGATACAGTAATCGCTTGTGCCCCTTAGATACCGAAGCACCCATTTCACTATTGCCCATTGCTCTTTACCTGGATTTTCCATATGCCTGCTGAAAACCCCAACTGCATTTGAAATGTCTGGCCTTGTACTAACCATCGCATACATTAAACTTCCTACTGCATTAGCATATGGTATTCGAGACATATATTATTTTTCTTCTTTTGTAATAGGACATAAACTTGAAGAAAGCTTAAAATGGGAAGCCAAAGGGAGTGAAACTGGTTTCACATCGTTCATACCAAACCTCAAAAGTATCTTCTCAACATACTTCTGTTGTGACAACCAAATCTTACCATTCCTCCTCTCTCAATATCTCCATGCCCAAAATCTGCCTTGCTGCTCCTAGATCTTTCATATCGAACGTCCTAGCCATCTGATCCTTTAACCTGTTGATCTCAGTTATGTTTTTTCTTTCTAAAATCATATCGTCAACATACAATACTAAGATAATGAATATGCCATTAATCAATTTCTTAAAGTAGACACAATGATCATACTCACTCCTTGTATAATTATGGCTCACCATGAAAGAGTCAAATTTCTTGTACCATTGTTTGGGCGACTGCCTCAGACCATACAATGATTTCTTGAGCCTGCAAACAAATTTCTTCCTGCGATTCTAAACGAACCCTTCAATTTGTTCTGTGTAAATTTCCTCATCCAAATATCCATGTAAGAAAGTAGTCTTAACATCTAGCTGCTCCAACTCCAAATCAAGTAATGCAACTAATGCTAACACAATTCAAATTGAAACAGAATTAACAAATGGTGAGAAAATATCATGAAATTCAATACCTTCTTTCTGAGAATATCCTTTCACAACCATCCTTGCTTTGTACATTTCCACCTCGTCATCAACACCCTTATTCAGCTTGCAGATCCACTTGCAACCTACAGTTTTTCTGTCTCTTGGAAGTTCTACCAGGTCCCATGTGGCGTTCCTCTCTAATGCCTTCATTTCATCCTTCATTGCTTCTTTCCATTTATCACTATTAGAACCCTTCACAGCTTCCTGATAGCACGAAGGTTCATCATCATTAGTACTTAAAGAAATTGACAAAACAAAATCATCATACCTTCTTGGAGGATTTCTGACCTGCGTAGATCTCCTTAGGGAAGTTTGTGGCTCATCCACATTTTGTTGATTTTTATCATCAACAATGTCTTCCTATGCAAGAAAAACTTCATGAACATCTTCAGAAATTTGTTCATGTTCACTTTCATCTATATTTGAGCTGGTTTCAAATTGAATTTGTTGATACTTAGGTACTTCTTCCTATTTCATTTGAACATCTACATTTGATTTGATGAGAGACGATTCATCAAATATTACATCTCTGTTAATGGTGATCTTGTAGGCAATAGGATCCCACAACCTATACCCCTTAATACCATCACCATATCCAACAAATATGAGCCTTTTTTTATTTTGGATCTAATTTAGAATGTTGATGTTTCATAATTAAAGCATAGGCTTCACAACCAAAAACTTTAAGATTAGAATAATTACAAGGGTGACCATTCTATACCTCTTCAGGAATCTTGCATTCTATTGTTGTTCATGGTGATTGATTCACCAGATAACAAGTTGTAGTTACTGCTTCTGTTCACAATTCCTGCTGCAAGTTGGTGTTACTTAGCATACTCCTTGTTCTTTCTAGAAGAGTCATGTTCATGCGTTCAACAACTCCATTCTGCTTAGGAGTATAGGGAGTGGTTTAATGCCTATCAATCCCAAACTCCTTGCAATAGTTCTCAAATTTCATTGATGTAAATTCACAACCATTATCAGTTCTTAAACATTTAATGGACCTACCAGTGCTCTTTTCCACTAGCTCTAAACTTCTTGAAAACTATAAATACATCAGCTTTACTCTTTAACATATAGATCCACACCTTTCTAGAGAAATCATCTATAAAAGTAACAAAATATGATGATCCTCCATATGAAACAGTAGGGGATGGTCCCCAAACATCAGAATGGATATAATCAAGGATTCCTTCACTAGTGTGTCTTTCGGTTTTAAATCTCTGCCTATTCTGTTTTCCATAAATACAGTGCTTGCAGAAATCTAACTTTAAAGACTTTAGAATAGGAAGTAACTTGCGATCAGTTAATACCTTTAATCCTTGTTCGCTCATATGTCCCAAAAAAATCATTGTCTTTCTTAGATACCATTGTCGCATGATATAACTCAGTTCCTCCTTCTAAAAGAAACAGGTTACCAGCCTTCTTCGCTTTCATAACCAATAGGATTCCTTTGTAGACTTTCATAAATCCACCTTAAACAATACTCTTGTATCCTCCAGTGTCTAATACTCCCAAAGAAATTAGGTTCTTCCTAAGATCAGGTACATATCTCACATCAGTTAGTATTTTAACAGTTCCATCAAACATCTTAATTTGAATGCTTCCAATTCCCACAATTTTACACGAGATATCATTTCCCATGTAAACTATTCCATCATCTATAGATTGGTAAGTAACAAACCAATGTCTATGAAGACATGTGTGATTTGAAGCACCGGAATATAATATCCAATGTTGATCATGACGTGAACCAATACTAATTGATAAAAATTCATCAGTCATACCTGAACCTGTTTCAGTTGCGTTCGCTTCCTTCGTCTCTTTTGGAGGGTCTTCTTTGGAGGCTTGTTGTCGCTTCCAACGGTCCTTCTTCAGGTGTCCAGATTTGTCACAAAACCAACACTTAATATTTCTCTTTCTTCCCTTCGACTTTGACTGAGATAAATCCCTCTGACTTTGTCCTCTTTCTTTAGGTCTGCCTTTGACCATCACTGCCTTCGATGTAGAGGTTTTTGAATTGGTTTTCTTCCTTGTTTCCTCAGACATTAGTGCTCCAACAATAACATCAAACTCAATACTTTATGTTGTGATGAAACTAATATAGGTAACAAAGTGATCCCATGACGCGGGAAAAAAACACAATAATGTAATTGCCTTATCTTCAAATTCAAATTTCACTCCCATGATATCCAACTGGACTAAAAGAGTATTAAAATTATTTAAATGATCAGTTATTTGTGTACCTTCCTTCATGCGCAAACTGTACAATTTCCTTTTCATGAAGATCATGTTCGTTAAGGATTTAGTCACATACAATCTTTCCATCTTTGTCCACAAACCGACCGTTGTCTTCTCCAAGAAAATGTTGAACATAACATCATTGGCCAAACACAGGCATCTGGCACTCAATGCTCTCACATCGATCTCATCCCAGTCTTCATCTGTTATGGTCATGGACTACTTTTCTTTTCCCAAAAGCGCCTTCACCACGCCTTGTTGCAAGAGAAGATCATTCATCTTAACCTTCCATATCTCGAAATTTTTCTTGCCATTGAGCTTCTCGATTTCGAATTTAGCACTCTGAGTTTTCGCCATTAGTAGAAAGAAAAAAATTCCAAAACACCACTGCTTATAATAACCAAGGTCCTTTAAAAATAATGTGGAGGGATAAAGGTATAAACCTCAAAAGGTTTAAACTTTTTAATAAAAGGTTTAATAAAATACCTTTTCAATAACCTCACCTTTTAAAAAGATTCACCTTTTAACAAATCATCCAACCACTTGATTTTATGCATACAATTATTTAATATAATTCACCTTTTTAATATAATATGCATACACTCCTCCATACCTTAATATGAAAACTCACAATTTGAATATCCTTACAATTTGAATTCCTTTCAAACAACCATACCTTAATATTTTCATAAGAAAACCATATGAATATTATCTTTGGGAGATCGAGACCTGTGCAAAACCATAAGAATATTATCTTTGGGAGATTAAGACCTGTGTAAAACCATACGAGTATTTCCTTTGGGAGATCGTGACCTTTACGATGCTCCCTTCCATAATACAGGTCAGTGTTGAAATGTATCCTGGAAAAAATCATACGACCACCAATAAAATAGTGCTCCCTCCATGAAGATCCCCCAACACTGATCCAGAAGTTAGAGCTCTCGTGGGCATCTCCAGAAAATCAACATGCGTTCGTCTCTCTCCGACAAATTGGCGACTCCCTCTCTCTTGCAAATCCACAGCCAAATATCTCTCCCCGAGCTCTAATACCACTTGTTATATTTGTAAATGTGGAAACACAAATATGACATGATAATCAATAATCACACACAGATTATAAACACAGATATTTTACATGGTTCACCCAAACATTGGGCTACGCCCACCAAGTGAAGGCATCGGTTGTCTTATTATTCAGATCATGGATATTACAACAGCTCACTCACACATCTCACTCACTCATGTCTGCCTTTACAGGCTTACGTAAATACATTTACACAGGAAACTGAAAATGAATGTGCTCCTATCCTTGGTCTCATTTAGTTAAAACCAATTCAGAATAATAGGATCTAAAATCCTAATATTGGGAATTTGTTGTCACCATTTAACAACCTTTGTTATCTTGATAGCCAAGTTCACTTGCCTCTTCGAGGGGGAAACCTCCAATAGAGAAGAGACCAAGTACAAAATGATTCTCAAGACAAAACATTTCGATGCTTTCTACCCCTATTTATGTTATTTTTATCTTCTAGAGGAAGAACTTTCTAGATGTGGAAACTTCTAGTAAGTCTTCTTACATTATTATATGAGCCTTATTTACTAATTTCGGAATTTATTACATAGAAAAACATATTATTCTATCTACTTGATGGGTTAGGAAAGTTAGGACCCTAACAAACAATAATGGATGGTAACCTTGAGGAACTAGACTAAATTTGAACATATGACCTCTCCAATGAAAACATGCCTTGGGCATATAATTCAACCTATTAAAATAACTAATTTTGTTTTCTAAGCATCCACAAGAAACGTCAAATATGGAAATGAAATATGGAGTTGATTAAACCTTGAAGGATTTGATAAGATAATTGCAATTGTCATTGAATGGGTGATAGAGGGTGTATATGTTATGGCATTTCACTTCTTAAAAAAAAATACACTATCATCTTCTAAGAATTTTGTTGAACATGTGTTGTAAGGGCTAGTTGACTCTATCAACTAGACCCAACAGTCGACTAATGATTAGTTGTTCGACTGTCGAAGTCGAAAATACAAGTTGATCGAAGTATTTGTTAAGCCGACCAACCCAGGAAATTTAGTTACAATTGCCTGGTAACTGAA
>SNQJ01S0054406.1:16097-34444 GCA_010110895.2 Picea sitchensis | reverse complement strand
CCCTTTTGCTTCAGATTTATCAATTGGCTAAAGAAGGTATTGCTCCTTGTATCCTCATAGTGTGCTATCATTTCTTCTGTGAAAATTGTCCAAGTGACGAGTGATTTGCGAGAACAAAGCCATCGATACCATACAAATTCATTGGGTTCTAAATATAAAGAAGCAATTCATACCTTTTGTGTTTGTGGAACATTATGTAGATCAAATAATTTCTCCATTTGAAGTATCCATGTGATTGGGTCCTTTCCATCAAACTTCCTCATATAAATCTTAGGAACGTGGTTGGTCTTCAACCCAAAGTTGAAGTTTCTCCATTCTGGATTCACCTTCCTTGTGTCCTCATCATGACTTTCATGGGATACATTTTCACTTTCAGGTGTCCTCTCTATTAGGAAGTTTTTCAATCCTTCCATGATTTCCCCTTTTAAACCATTCATCTTAGTATTTATTGCCTCAAACTTAGCTTCCATTGAATCCATCATCTATTGTAGTTCATCTTTTGTTACTAACTTCTTTTGTAAATCATTTATGTCCCTATGCATTTCTTCACCTTCATCAAGAGTCCATGTAGGATTTTATAGAGGCTTATTTGGTGTAGAAGTTCCCTTTTTGGGTGGCATGTTGGCCAGGTATCACTTTTGAACCTTGATTTTGAGGTGGTTCTGCTAGACAATTTTTTTTTTGCTGTATATCCAAATTTTTTAGCCCTTATGGGTATGAAACTTTATTTTTTGTAGATATTTGATATTTATTCTCTACAATTCCACAGTTCTGATCAAAATTGGATGTTCCAAATGGAATTTATAGTAACTTCCCCACAACTTGGTGATTTTTGGCCTTTCCAGGAGATCGAACTTGTATAGCGTGCTCCACACAAAATAATTGATATAAAATTCTGAAACTCATACCTGAAATACTATAGACTTTCAAATATCCAATGCAATTAGTCTCACTCAATTTAGATACTCTAGGAAAAAGTTATGATTTTTTTAACTGTAACACCTTCTTGAGACTAGTCAATAGGACTAGTCAGATACCCTATCTTCCACAGGGTTTATCTAAATATTTGTGATGACCCAGAAGCTGAAAGTTTTACCATAGATACCTTACTAATTTCTATAAATATCCTCTGGAGTTCAGGGTCTGAAACGTTATAGAAAATGTTTTATAGCGAAAATTCTGCAATGACTTAGTTTAGGATGATTCCATAACCCTAACTTACACAGGCTATATCTCCAAAAGTATAAGGCTGCAAGAGATGAAATTTTAACCCAACGTACCTTGGTCCATCTAATAAATATACTCCAAGCCATTCCTTATGAAACATTGTAGAAAAAATGTTATAGCGAAAATTCCAATGTGTCTCAGATATAGCAACGAAACCCCAAGACCTTGAGCTCTGATACCATATGTTAAGAACCAAATATCAATATAGCATAGAAAAACCTTAGAGTAAGTACTCAACGCCTTGAAAAAGAGATAATTTCATATAATAAGCCTCTTCGAGGGGGCAACCTCCTTTTACCCCACATAAATGTTCAAGTACAAGATGATTCAAAATGAAAATGTCTCCTTGGTATACATAGGAGACTAGGAGGTATAATTACAACTAATGGAATAAAGCTGACATAAATAAAATAACATTACTAATGTAATATGCCCTAGTTAAGGGGTAATGAGCCAATATTAGGGCTTAACAAACCCTTAGGGTAGGGCAACACCATACAATATATCCTATTAAGGAAGGGATCCACTCTTGTTCACTTGCCTCTTCGAGGGGGAAACCCCCTAAGGAGATATCGCTCCAAATACAATGCTTCACAATTTTTTATAGCACTATCTATCTCCTAGGAACATTATAGAGGAGGAATCTTTTAGAAGCAGAACCTTCTAGTAAGTCTTCTTATATTTATTTCATTCACAATAGGCCTTATTTATTAAAAGTGACTTTTACACATAACAATACTTGTGTATTATTATTCCCCTTGGGTACCTCCCTAGGTGCCCCATTTTACTCCCCTAGCTTTGATACCACTTATTAAGTACCAAATACCTGAATAGAGAAACACCACAATAGATCCATAGAACAATATAAAAAAATATTCACTTTATTAATCACAAACCCTTAGGGTAGGGGAACACCATACAATAGATCCTATTAAGAAAGGGATCCACTCCTGTTCACTTGCCTCTTCGAGGGGGAAACCTCCTAATGAGGTACCACTCCAAATACAATACTTATTTACTTCTCATTACATTGTTTGAACCCCTTTATATAGTGTTATCAACCACCTAAGAACATTCTAGAGGAGGAATCTTTTAGAAACGAAACCTTCTAGTACGTATTCTTACATTCATTGCATTCACACTAGATATTATTTATTAAAAGTGTCCTTTATATTTAAAAATACTAATCTACTATTATTCCCCTTGGGTACCTCCCTAGGTACCCTATATTATCCCATTGGCTACACTACAAAAATGTTCTCTTTACTTGATGATTTTTACAGATACAATCAAGTACTAGTAATTGAGGAGGATAGGTTGAAAAGTACATTATGTACTAAATGGGGTACTTTTACCTACAAAATAATGCCTTTTGGGTTGATCAACGTTAGAGCTACTTTATATAGAGAAATGAATGTTTCTTTGTGTTGTATAATCAATCATATCATTATTGATCATTTAGATGATTTGGATGTTTACTCTAAAGATAGAAAGGACCATCTTTCTCATCTTATCCATATTTTCAAAAGATGTAGGAAGTATGGGATTTATTTCAATCCAAAAAAGTGTATATTTGCAGTCATTGAAGGAAATTTATTAAAACATATCATATCTAAATATGGTATAACAATCTAAATGTATCTAAATATGGTATATCTCAACTACCTTTGCCACATAACAAGAAAGAAATGCAATCTTTCTTTGGGAAGATTCACTGTGTATGAAATGTCATTCCCGATTTCACTAAAACCATTAAGCCCTTGCAAAAAATGATCAACAAATATGCAAAGTTAAAATGGAATAAGGAAAAGAAAAAGTCATCCAAGAAAATAAAAACTACTATATCTAATGCTCTTTTTTTACGGAGGTTAGATTTTAATCATGATTTTCTTCTTTACACTTTTTCTTTTGATCATTCCATTGCAATGGTGCTAACATAGAAAACATTTGAAGGAAATGAAGCACCCATCTCTTTTATGAGTATAATATTACAAGGAGATGAACTTAACTATCTTGATATAGATAAAAAGGCATTTGTTGTCTATAAGGTTGTTAGACATTTTAAGTCTTATATCCTTAAGAATCATATGACAGTAATAATATCTCACCCCATTTTTTGATCCTTATTTACCCAATAGGAATTAGGGGAGCACAGAGAAAAGTGGACGAAATCCATTTAGGAATTTTATCTCAAAATAAAACATGCTCACATTGTGTGAGGGAAAGGGTTATGTAAGTTGGTTGTAGAATAGCAATATGCTACAATGAAAGAACAAGAGGGATGTAAACATGAACTTTATATTTATACCAATGAAGCCCTTTACATTCTAGCCACTATAGAGTCATGGTACATTGATATGACATTTTAATACACTATAGAATGTGCCCAAGCCATATGAATTCAGAAGAGAAAAGGGAATTAAGGCTTAAATATTCTCAATGTAAATTGATTAATGCCATCCTTTTTTTGAAAAATTATGATGGAGTATTGTTAAGATGTCTAGAGAAGGGAAACACTGAAAATGTGCTAAAATATCTCGATGATGGGTCAGTTGGAGTTCATTTTTCTAGATAAACCACAGCTCATAATGTCTTGAGATTGAGTACTATTGGCCTACTCTCTTCTGAGATGTGCACACTTATGTGAGACAATGTAAAACTTGTCAATTAAGTTCATGAAGACATAAGAAAGAATCCAGACCACTACAACCTATTACGATTAGAATACCCTAAGTTGAGAAATGGGGCATCGGTATCATAGGAGAGATAAATCCCCATTCATCTAAGTAGTATAAGTATATCTTAATTGTGACATGTTACTTTACCAGGTGGTCTGAACCTATTTATTTGACACAAGTAAACAAAAACCTGGTCATACAATTCTTAGAACAACATTTAATCACTACATTTTGGGTCCCTTCTGTCATTGTGTTTAATGATGTTGCTTTTTTTTGCATTGGATAAGGGAATTATTTTGAGATATTTGGCTAACTATTACCCACAGGGTAATAGAGTATCTTAGTCAACCAATAAAAACATTATTCATATTATGAATAAGACGATAACGAAGAATCATCGAAATTGGCACAATGCTTTGCCCCATATCCTCTAGGCTGATAGAGTTGACCCTAAAGAAGCATTGGCTACCTCTCCTTACTATTTGGTTTACCGGAAGGAAGCAATTATTCCAACCAATATTTTCTTTCCTTCATTACAGTTGTCCTGTTAGGTACTAGATCTATTATAATAGCATAAGCAAAAATATTACAGTGAATAACAGTGGGTTCAACAACAGAAATAGAGATACTGCAGAGAATAACAACTGAAAAACAAATAGATGGATTCCACAACACCAAATAATACCTTTTTTCATAGGAAACAATGTTCACTTGCCTCTTCAAGGGGGAAACCTCCAACAGAAAAAATATCTATTACAATAATTCTCAAGACAAATCCCTCTCATACCTTCTACTCTTATTTATACTAATTATATCTTCTAAAGAAAATTCTAGAGGAATATCTTTCTAGAAGTAGAAGCTTCTATTAGGTCTTCTTACATTAACTTTTTCATATTTATTAAATAGGCCTTATTAACTAGTATCATCCTTTATTACATGGAAATATATTATTCTACCTACATGAGAAGTTAAGGGGTTAGGTCCCTAACATTCCCTCCCCCTTGAAGAATAGTCGTGAGATCTATTATAATAGCATAAGAAGAAATATTGCAATGAATAATAGTGGATTCAACAATAGAAAATAGATATACTACAGAGAATAACAACGAAACAACAAATAAATGGCTTCCATAACACCAGAATAATACCTGTATTGATAGGAAACATTGTTCACTTGCCACTTCGAGGGGGAAACCTCCAACAGAGCAGAGATCTATTACAATAATTCTCAAGACAAATCCCTCTCATACCTTCTACTCTTATTTATACTAATTCTATCTTCTAAAGAACATTATAGAGGAAGATCTTTATAGAAGAGGATGTGGTGCATATGCCCCTCCTCTCCAAGGGTTGTGCAACCTCCCAGTCTAGTATCTTCTCAAGAATGAACTGAAAGTCTTCGATTCCCTGCTGGAACCTCTTAGAAAACAATCCATGGGTCTTTGCAAAACTCCACTCGCGTGCACAAGCACTAAGCGCAAGTCTTCTCCACGTGACCATGCCTTGTGACCACATGTTTATTCGTAAAGGTGCGTCGCAATTTCATGTATCAGCTATATGAGTCAACTGACTCTCTATCCTTTGAACTCCCAAGTCTCAAAATTCCGACAAGGGCCTAGCCCATGCTAGCTCCTCCCTTATGCTTCATCCATATGACCCTTCGCTATGACCTGGGGCCAATCCTTCTGAGCTCGTCCAGATTTCACGTATCGGGAACTACCAATGATATTCACCTCTGTTCTCCCGATCCTACGATACCCAAAATTGCAAAATATTTGGATTAGATCAATGCTCCACACTAGCTCTCCAGCCAACGACTGTGATCAAATCACGATTTTTCATTTCATGAGTTTTCACAACTCCACCCTTTGACCTTTTCACTCTGCAAGTTAGGGAAATGATGATCTCTTGCCACATGTCCCCTTTCAATGGATGGTCCCGATGATTTTGGGATTTTTCATTTCAGGGTTTTGCAAATTTCACTTTGCTTCTTCCAAATCCTTTGGTTTTGCGAAATTCTGATAACTCCTCGCAACTAACCAGTGTACCACTTCTCCAAGATCTAACGGATTGAACAATTTCGGCTCTTCCTGAATGGATATTGACCCTCAATCTTATCCAATCTTCGAAATTATTTTCTGAAGGATTTCTCCCACTCAATCCTCCATACTTGTTCTTTATTCAAACTTCAATTTTCTGCGCTCCACCTTTGAACACTTCAACTCTTCAAACTTAGAAGTTTTTCTAAGTGTTTCCTCTTAAGACTTAAAAACCACTACTCCTCATGAGCTTCTGGTAAATGAAACTTGACCTCAGACCTGCACACACTTTCACTTTGCGTATTCTTCAAAAGACTTTTTGATGCCCTCCTAGTATACTCTGTGCTCAACCTCCTGAGATTTCAAAATTTAACACAAGTTTGTTTCTATATGCACTCCTTGCGCTCAATATGCACTCTCTTCATACGAAATTTCCCCGCTATCTCTTCTGATATTTATTTCGAAAAAGACTTCTTCACACACACTCCTTGTGCTCTGCATGCACTCCTTGCATAATCTTGCAGAAGATAAACAATTGAACTCATTCACTTATTCATTCATTCACTATGAACATCATACATTCACAAACACATAACAACACAGTCAAACTGTAAACAATATTAACACTGTATATTTGGGTCAATTTCCTCTGCTCTATTCATTTCAGAAGAAAACATAATTATAGTAGTCATCTCCTTCACAACTATTACAATGAAAACATGTCTAAGGACCCCGAGCTTCCTCTCCCTTCTTCCTTCTATCTAAATCCTATTACCTTCTATTCAAGTTGTTACCTACTCAATTGAATTAATGCAACCTAATGACTAATACGGACAATTATCCTACACCTGTAATACATTACAGTCATGTAAAGGATTTACAATTGTTTCTTCCTTTCCAATGGTGGCCCAACTTTACATACAACTAATTAATTAATGAGAAAATCAAAAACATCTTCACACCGCTACCAAGTTGGTTAAAGGTTGGTTTGACTCCTTCGATGTGTTGAGGTGTCGATTCTTATTCCACTTAAACTTCCTTTTGATGTGATTGTGATGCTTCTACATCATACTCCTTTGGACAAAATATTCATGGACTCCTGTCCATGAGCTCTTGCATTGTTTTTCCATGCTTCAAAATATCAGGTTCAGTTACCCAACTTGAATCTTCTACTGGGTGATCCTTCCATTTTACCAAATATTCAGGATACATCTTTCTTCTAGATTCCCTTCCAACTCTTTGTTCTTAAATTTTCTCCATATGAGGTTTTTCTACTATAGGCATCTGTTCTTCCCACTGAATCTCTTCTTGATCATCCAATTTTCTTGTGTCATCTCTGATATAAGGATACAAATTTGCAACGTTGAATATCGGTGATATCCCAACATTGTTTGACAGCTCAATTTCATAATCATTTGCTGCAAATTTTCTAAGGATCTTGCATGGTCCTATCTTCTTCATCTTCAACTTATTATATGTTCCTCTTGGAAACCTCTCCTTTCTCAAATGAGATAAAACTTCATCTCCTACTTCAAATTGAACTTCCCTTTTTTTCTGATTAACTTTGTCCTTATACTTTTGATTACTATCTTGTATCTGCCTCTTAACTTGATCATGAAGTCTTTTCATTTCTGTAGAAAAATCTTCTGCTCCAGTGCTCCTGAATTCATCTTGTTTCAATTCTCTCAATTCTGCAACCCCTCTCGGTTGTCTTCCATATACTATCTCGAATGGAATTTTTCCAGTGCTCCTATTAACTGAATTGTTAAATGTAAATTTTGCGTGTGCCAGAATCTAATCCCACTGACGACCTTGTTCAGTGACTAAACTCCTTAACAAATTTCCCAGACTCATGTTCACCACTTCAGTATGTCCGTCTGTCTGAGGGTGAAATGTTGAAATAAAAGATAAGTTAGTTCCTAGCCTCCTCCATAAAGTCCTCCAAAAGTGTCCCACAAACTTAGTGTCCCTATCTGAAACTATGCTTCTAGGCAATCCATGTAATCTCACAACTTATCTGAAAAACAAATTGGCTATGTGTGTAGCATCATTTGTTTTCTGGCATGGTATGAAATGTGCCATCTTAGAAAATCTATTGACCACAAAAAATATGGAATCACTTCCCTTCTGGGTTCTAGGTAATCCCAATACAAAATCCATACTAATTACATCCCAAGGCCTTTCTAGAATAGGCAATGGTTGATACAAACCGATGTTTTGTATCTTCCCTTTTGCATGTTGAAAAATCTTGCATCGGTCTACAAATTTCTTCACATCTACCCTCATACCTAGACAATAATACAAACTATTCAACTATGCAATTTTTTTGTCATGACCAAAATGTCTGGCTAAACCTCCACTATGTTTTTCTTTCAACAAATTATCCCGCATTGAACATATTGGTATGCACAATTGGATTTCTTTAAACAAAAATCCATCCTGGATCAAATATTCTGACCATGAGTTGTTGTCCCTCAACAAAGGATTTTCATATGCTTCATAAGCCTCCTTAAAATCTAGATCTTCCTGATACATTTCCTTAAGGTGCTCAAACCCTAAGGTCTTCACTTGAAATTCCTGTATAACCAAACTATTCCTTCTCAAAGCATATGAAAATTTGTTAGCACTTCCAGAAATATGTTTAATGACAAAAGTAAAATTCTGCATAAATTCTACCCACTTAGCAATTTCTTTGATTCAAGTTCTCTTACCTAGTAATAAATTGTAATGCTTGATTATCACTATACAAGACAAACTCTTTTGGAATTAAATAATGCCTCCATTTTTTCAAAGCTTGAATCACTGCATAAAACTCCTTGTCATATGTAGAGTATTTCTCCTTAGCATCATTCAACTTCTCACTGAAATAAGAAACTAGCCTATTATCTTAACTCAAAACTGATCCAATGGCTATTCCACTTGCATCACACCTCACCTGAAATGCCTTTCCAAACTTTGGTAAAACCATAACTAGTTGTTCTGTTATCTTCTTTTTCAACACTATGAATCTTTTCTCAGCCTCCTCTATCCAAGTAAAAGACTTATGTTTCTTCTTCACAGTGTCCATCATGGGTTCACATATACCACTAAAATTTCTAATAAACTTTCTATAAAAACTTGCTAAACTATGGAAACTCCTCACCTCAAATATGATCCTGGGTGACAACCATTCTTTGATTGATCTCACATTTTCCGGATCCATCTTCAATTCATTTGAAGAGATCACAAAATCCAAATATATGAGCTCTGTCTTCATAAAATAACTTTTCTTCAAGTTTATTAACAATTTTTCTTGTTGCAATCTCCTCATCACTAATGCCAAGTGATTTAAATGTTCTTCCTCAGTTTTTCTGAAAACTAATATATCATCCAGATATACAATGACAAATTTACCTATGACGTCCTTCAGTACTTCATTCATCAACCTCATAAATGTACTTGGATAATTTTTCAATCCAAATGGCATGACTAGCCATTCAAACAAGCCTTCATTTGTCTTGAATGTTGTTTTCCATTCATCTCCCTCTCTCATTCTTATCTGATGATATCCACTCTTCAAGTCTATTTTTGAAAAATAGCTTGCTCTGCTTAAACAATCCATAAATTCATCCATCCTGGGTAAAGGAAATCTATACCTGATGGTGATCTTTTTGATAGCTCTAGAATCTGTACACATTCTCCATCCTCCATCCTTCTTTGGCCTCAATACAGTTGGCACTACACATGGGCTTAGACTTTCCCAGACTAAACCTTTATCCAACAAGTCCTGAACTTGCTTCTTAACTTCTTAATTCTCTCGAGATTTCAACCTATACATTGCTTTATTTGGTAAACTGGCTCCTGGAATCAAGTCAACATGGTGGCTAAAGCTCCTAATAGGTGGTAATGAATGAGGCAATGCATCCACTACTATGTCAACAATGTTCTCCAACAATTCTTGGATTTATACAGGTAAATCATCCACAGAAGTATTGGTAAGGATAACTCTCGGCTTCCTTACTACAACAAATTGTATTTCTTAACCTTTCTTGATCTTTCTTGATCTTCTTATAGAGTTCCTTCCCACTCATGAGAAGTATTCTTGTGCTGACATCTTCCTTTTCTTTCTTCTCCTCAATTGGAAATAACATGTGGGTTCTACCATTCTTTTCCAGAGTATAAGTATTTTTTCTCCCATCATGAATAACATTCCTATCAAACTTCCATGGTCTTCCCAACAAAATATGGCAAACATCCATGGGAATCACATCACACAAAATATCATATTTATAACCTCCTATTTTAAATTCAACTTTGCATTGTTGACTTACCATTACTTGATGTCCTTTCTACAACCATGATACTTTGTATGGACTTGGGTGTGCAGTTGTCTCCAGCTTCAGATTCTCTACCATTTCCTGTAGATACTAAATTATTAGTACCCCCACTATCTATAATCATCTTACAAACTTTTTCCTTTGTCTTACAAGAAGTCCTGAACAACCTTGTTCATTGAAATGGGTCTTCTGTTTCTTTTTATGGCTTTAGAAGAACCTTCCTCATCATAAGTTTTTTTCCTCCTTCTATTTCCTATACTTCCACATTCTTCTAGGCTTCAGAAATGTGTGCTTATCCTCCTCCTTCTCTCTTCTTCTCGGGACATTCCCAAGACATATGCCTTGTCTTTCCACATGCATAACATTTAACTCCACCTCATCTACTTATTCCTCTTCCTCGAGGAAAATAATTTCTCCCACCAAATGGTCTTCTTTGATAACTTCCTCCTATTTCAAAGAGACCATATGATTTCTCATTCTCATCCTTAGATTTCGGTGCCTTATCATAGACAACTCCCTTACCTTTGTTTAAGCCTCTGCTTCTGTTCCGTTGACTTTGGTTTCTTGCCAACTTTTCTTCTGCCTTCAATTCAATCTGATAAGCATCTTCCACTGTCCTCATAGTCATCATGTTGATTTCATCCTGAATTTTATACCTCAAACCATTCATATACCTGGAAGATTTTTCATCATCCTTCTCTCTTTGTCCAGTCTTAATATTCAGCCTATAAAATTCTTCTGTATACTCTTTCACTATCATACCCCTCTATCTTAGGTTTTGAAATTTTATGAACAAGTCTATATGATAATCCCTAGGTATGAATTTGGCCTTCAGTTTGGCTAACATCCTATCTCAATTCTTTATCTTTTGTTTTCCTTTGCTCCTCCTTTCTGCCTGCAGTTCATCCCACCACCATGTTGCATGCCCCTTTAATCTCGTGACAACATGTCTCACCTTCCTTCCTTCGTCGACATCTTCATAGTCGAAATACTTGTCCATGGACCTTATCCAGTCCAACAACTCTTCGACATCCAAGTTACCTTTGTACATTGGGACGTCTATCTTTGCTCTGGCTCCCAACTTCATAACAGCCTTCAAGAAGCGTTTGTCACCCGCATTTTCCCCTATAGCTTCTTCAACTTCTATTTCTTCACTCTCTGCATCACTAACGTCTCCAGCAGTAGATGTTCTCCTTTTCATTTCTTCCATCACTTCCAACCTTGTGGGGAGTTCTCTCACTTCTCTTCCTACAACACAGTTTTCTATATGTGGTCTTGTGCATACCCTCGGTGGCATCACTTTGACCATTTCCAACACACTAAGTTCAACTTTAAATATTTTTCGGGCTCTAATACCACTTGGTGTAGACCCCCCTCCTCTCCAAGGGTTGCGCAACCTCCCAGTCTAGGATCTTCTCAAGATTAAACTGAAACAGTCTTTGATTCCCTGGTGGAACCTCTCAGAAAAAAATCCACAGGTCTTTACAAAACTCCACTCGCATGCACAAGTGCTAAGTGCAAGTATTCTCCACGTGACCATGCCTTGTGACCACACGCTTACCTGAAAAGGTGTGTCATGATTTCACGTATTGGCTATATGAGTCAACTGAATCTCTGTCCTTCGAACTACCAAGTCCTGAAATTCTGACAAGGGCCCAACACATGATAGCTCCTCCCTTATCCTTCATCCATATGACCCTTCGCTATGACCTGGGGCCAATCCTTTCGAGCGCATCGGGATTTTGCGTATCAGGAGCTCCCGATGTGATTCACCTCCCTTCTCCCGATCCTCCGATACCTGAAATTGCAAAATCTTTGGATCAGATCAACGGTCCACACTAGCTCTCCAACCAATGGCTACGATCAAATCACGATTTTACGTTTCACAAGTTTTCACAACTCCACCCTTTTACCTTTTCACTCTGCGAGTCAGTGAAATGCTGATCTCTTGCTATGTGTCCCCTTTCAATGGACAGTCCCGATGATTTTGGGATTCTGCGTTTCGAGGTTTCACGAATTTCACTTTGCTTCTTCCAAATCCTTTGGTTTAGAAAAATTTCAATAACTCCTCACAACTAACCAATGTGCCAATTCTCCAAGATCTAACGTCTTGAAAGATTTCGGCTCCTCCTGAATAGATCTTGACCCTCGATCTTATCCAATCTTTGAAATTCTTTTTCGAAGGATTTCTCCCGCTCAATCCTCCATACTTGTTCTTTCCTCGAACTTCAATTGTTTTTCTCTCCACGTTTGAACACTTCAACTCTTCAAACTTAGAAGTTTTTCTAAGTTTTTCCTCTCGATATTTAAAAACCACTACTCCTCCCGAGATTCTGGTAAATGAAACTTGACCTTGTCCTTGCCCACACTTGCACTTTGTGTCTTCTTCAAAATACTTTCTGATGCCCTCCTTGCATACCCTACACTCAACCTCCTAAGATTTCAAACTTTAACACAAGTTTGTTTCTATACACACTCCTTGCGCTCAATATGCACTCTCTGCATAAGAAATTTCCCCACTATCTCTTATGAGCTTTAAGTCAAAAAATAATTCTTCACATGCACTCCTTGGATTATGAATGCACTCCTTGCATAATCTTATATAAGAGAAATGATTTAACTCATTCACTTATTCATTCATTCACTATGAACATCATACATTCACAAACAAATAACAACATAGTCAAACTGTAAACAATATTAACACTGTGTATTTGGGTCAATTTCCTCTGATCTATTCATTTCAGAAGAAAACATAATTACAGTAGTTATCTCCTTCACAACTATTACAATGAAAACTTGTCTAAGGACCCCGAGCTTCCTCTCCCTTCTTCCTTCCATCTAAATCCTATTACCTTCTATTCAAGTGATTACCTACTCAATTGAATTAATGAAACCTAATGACTAATATGGGAAATTATCCTACACTTGTAATACATTACAATCGTGTAAAGGATTTACAATTGTTCTATCCTTTCAAACAGTGGCCCGACTTTACATACAACTAATTAATTAGAGAGAAAATCAAAAAGAGCTTCACACTGCTACCAAGCTGGTTAAAGGTCGGTTTGGCTCCTTCGATGTGTTGAGGTGTCGATTTTGATTCCACATCCACTTCCTTTTGATGTGATTGTGATGCTCCTACATCATGATGCTTCTATTAGGTCTTCTTAAATTGACTTATTCATATTTATTAAATAGGCCTTATTAACTAGTATCAACCTTTATTACATGGAAATATATTATTCTACCTACATGATAAGTTAGGGGGTTAGGTCCTTAATATGTCTCAGGATTCAAGGGGTCAACCCTCCTCCCTCCTTCAAAATAGAATTGTCACTTTAATCATGTTGGGTGAAGAAAGGGAAAAGTCCAAACACAAGTTTGCATATCACCGAAAAATCACGAAAACATGGTTTGATAAGAATAAGGTTAGTGATAATATTAATAAGTGAAAAATATCACTTTGCAGATAGGGTTTTCTGTGGTTGAGCTCTTCACCGTGCATCTCTGAAGCATGGCCTCGGGTTCAGGAGGAGGATCCCCCCCATCGGCACCTCCACCACCTAACATAGTTGTGTTTCAATCTTTGATCAAATCCTACACGAAGTCTGTGAATCATGTTCCCCCTCATTTTGTGAAAACGATAGATGAAATCTTGAAGGTCCATGTGCACTACTCTTTATCTCGACCTTTTACTTTGTCCCTGGTGGAAAACATCCTTATAGGTAAGTTCACGAGTCTATGGCCCTCTCCTAGGGCTATGAATAAATGGTTGGATCTGAACTAGTGGAAATAAACACAAGGTCAAATGTATTATGCCTTCTGTGGTAAGGGTTTTTGTGTTTTCTTATTTGAAAATAAAGTAGATTGTAATCTTATCTTTCAAAGTGGACCTTATTTTATGGGTTCAATGGGTATGTATTTGAATAAATGGATGCTTGATTTTGGTCTATAGAATGATATCCCTTTTGTAGTCCCAATCTGGTTCCTCCTTCCCTTCCTTCCTATACATTTTTGGAATGATGAAACCCTATGCAACATAGGAAATATGTTGGGTAAGTATATCGATCAAGATGAACCATGATACGGTCTCCAAGCATGTGTAAGATTTTGTGTTGAAGTGGATATGGAAAAAGGGTTTCTTAAAGCTATTCAACTAACCCATGACAAATGGTCATACATACAAAAGGATGGATTATGAGTAGTTTCCATTTAAATGTAAATCTTGTCATGAATATGATCATTTTGCAAAGAATTTCCCACAAAATAAACCAGATCCTTCAGAGGAAAGGGCTCAGGAGAAATGGAAACAACCAAAAAGGAAGAAGGTTGTTGGGAAGGTTGTGGCATAGTATCTTGAACTAGTCCAGGGGGGGAATCTGTCCCCTTTATCCCCCCATATCTATAGATCTCCATCATAAGAAATTCATTGGGGAACTCAAGAAAAAACAAGTATGCGGCGCAAGAAAATATGGAGGAAAATATGGTAGAATCAAGTGAGTCGTGACTAGGAAATGAAGGAGATATTAAGGCAGACACAAATTTCCTAGCAAAGTTAGGAAATTATGAGGTCATGGCCAACCCGACTCATGGAAATCCAAATCCTAGAAAAATCCTGGCTCGCCCCTCTTCAAGGATTCCATAAATTCCGGAGAAAGGAAACTAGGAAGGTTTGGGTGAAGAATCAAATTTGAAAGTCTCACAAACTAGATATCCTTCTCGAGAAAATATGGAAGATCTGATCTCAGCTATGGATCTGACTGATTTTCCCCAAATCAAAGGTAAATATACATGGAATAATAGGAGAGTCGATCCTGGTCACATTGTGGCTAGGATGGATCATTTTCTTCTCAGTATTTCCTTTATGTCTCTCCCCAAATCCTTTTCTTCTTCCATAACTCATTGTGCTTGTTCCGATAATCATCCTATTTCTCTATGTTTTGAAAAGGAAGAAAACTTGGGGCCTATTCCCTTTAAATTTAATCCCCTTTGGATGGAAAATTAGGAATTTTTTCCCATTGTCTCATGCACCTAGAGTCATTGGATATATGGTTCCCCTGTGTATATATGGGAGTAGAAACTCAAGCTTACAAAATCAGAAATAAATCTCTGGGAAACAAATAATTCTCTCCCCCAACATTTATTTGTCCTTGAGAAGCAAAGACAAAATAGGATAGAGTGTAAGGATGTGCAACTGGATCTACTAAGGCAAGAGCAAGAAGCCTACAATAATTATATCAAGTCTTTGAAGGATGAAGAGACTATGTGGAGGTTAAAGTCGAGAAGTTGGTGGCTTCAAGAAGGAGATAAAAGTATGAATTTCGACTTTCTTTCATAAGAAGACAAAAGCCTGACAATGGCGTAACAAGGTTGCAGAAATAAAATCACATACTAGAGAAGTGGTCATAGACATTGAGGAGATAAAAAATGTGGCTTCCATTCATTATAGAAACCTTTACAGAGAAGAAGGAGAAATGGATGGGTAGTTGTGTGAGCAATTTTTATCTCATATTCTTGTTAAAATATTAGAGGATGACAATCATGAATTGAACAATCCAATTTCGGAAGAGGAAATACTAACTACCATCAATCAGTTTAATCCAAATAAATCTTTGGGGCTAGATGGTTTCACAATTCATTTTTACAAAAGGTGTCGGTACATCATCACATTTTATTTTATAAGGATGCTACAATATGTGCAAAAATATTCTCGACTAGGGGGAGCCACAAACTCTTCCTTCTTAGCGTTACTCCCAAAATAGAAAAGTGATTCCTCTTTTGATAGGTTTCGTTCCATATCTCTATGTAATGTCTCTTATAAAATTACGGCCAAGATTATTGCCAACAGGATGAAGCCTTTCCTAAGCTCTTTGATCCTATCCAACCAAAGTGTTTTTGTTTCAAACATGCATATTTGGGACAATATCATTATGGTCCAAGAAGACATTCACTCTAGCTTCATCTGAGGAGAAAAATGTATGGTGACTAAGAAATATATGGAAAATGCATTTGATAGAGTAATACATAGCTTTCTAAATGCAGTCTTAAAGCAGTTTGGATTCGACTAGTGTTTTATTTCTTGGATTGGAGCTTATATTACTAATGCTTGGATTTCCCCCTTAGTCAATGGAAGGCCGACTCCTTTTTTTAAAGCATCTAGGGGGTTAAGGAAAAATTTTCCTCTCTCCCCCTTGATTTATGTTCTTATGGTTGAATCTCTTAATAAGCGTTTGGAATGGGAACAAAGCTCAGGTTCAATCCCAAGACTAATCATAGAAAGAGGAATTAAAAGAATCAATCATTCTCAATTTGTCGATTCTACCTTGCTGATGGGTGGTGCCTCCAAAATTATAGCTAGGAGATTTAAATTAGTGTTGGATCAATTTACCCAGATATCGAGTGGACTAATCAATGAGAACAAGAGTCAAATTTATGCATGGAAAGTAAAATCTCAAACTCTAATGGGAATATCTCATATTATACAATTCATATTCTCTGATGATTGGAAAACGTATAAATATTTGGGAATGCCTATATGATTAAATTCACTTCCAAGGGAATCCTGGCATATCATATTGCAGAAAATTCAAGAAAAAGTTGAAGGTTGCGGTGCTTTTTGGTTAAATTTGAAAGGTCGATTGGTGCTTATCAAACCAGTTTTAATATCGTTGCATATATTTCAATTTTGATCCATATTGGCCCCTATGGGAATAAAAAATGCCTTGGCATAGATCATCGATAAATTCTTATGGCAAGGAGGAAAATCCAACACCAAAAAATTCCACCTAGTAAATTGGAATTTCGTTAAGTCCCCTAAAGAGCATGGAGGCCTTGGTGTTAGAGATCCAAAATTGGTGAATATAGCACTCAGTGAAAAAATACTATGGAGAATGATGACCGGTGAAAATGAATGGTGGAAAAACGCCTTATCAAAAAAGTATTTCTCCGGAAAAATAAGAAGATGTCTAGAAGCTAACCCAAGAAGGAAGTATGGATCTCCCATCTGGAAGTTGCTTGGGGATTCTCTCCCTCTACTGCAACATTCAATTCATTGGATTCCATGGAATGGGAAACTAATTAATGTATGGAATGAAGGGATTCTTGGCTCCAACCCTCTTGGACATGATGCAAATTGGGTACCTCTCAAGAAATGGATGACATGCCATCAAAAGTGCATGTTATACAATATTTTCGTCTAGAACTCCAATGGGGATTGGCAGGGTTGGAATCTGGGTGATTTCCCTCATCACCTTAATCATCAGGCACAAGATTTATTCCTATCTCTCAGGGGGGTATCCCCGACCCATTTACAAGCCCAATATAGTAGAGGGTGGGGAGCATCAGGATATTCAGTCAAGGAAGGATATTGACAACTAATTTTTTAAACTAATATCCCAACAAAATCAACATGGTGGAGGAACATCTAGAACTTAGATGGGATTCCAAAAATAAATCTCTTATGTTGGATTTTATAGCATGGGAATGTTATTACAGTAGAAAAATTGATTAATAAAGGGTTCCAAGGGGAATTTCAATGTTCCCTATGTGAAGATTTGTTTAAACAACTCAAAATCTATTCCTCGAGTGTGAATTCTCCAGGAAAGTATGGCACTTTGTTTACCAGGAATTGCTTCCAAATATTACCTGGCCGACTGAATATAAAACCATGTTGGGAAAATGGGAGAACTACTATTAGGGATCACTCTAGGGAAAAGAGATATTTAAAAGAGTTTGGAAGGCTTCCCCAAAATATGTGTGTTACCAAATTTGGCTTGCTAGAAACAAAGTTGTGTTAAAAAATGAGTGCTCATCTCCAAGATTAGGGGTCGCGCACTCCTTGGTTCAATTGTAAAAAAATTTTAACTCCAAAAGAATCAAGCAGGAAAATCCCCCATCCTTGGATGTTGGAGAAGAATCTTTGATGTTGCATCTAAATATATCTATAATTTCTCAAGTCAAAATCCCTCAGAGATATTATTGGTAGCTTCACTCTCCATATTTTGATTTTCAGTCTTGGCTTTCTTCTCAATCAACTTTCACTTTGTGTTTTGATGACACTTACAAAGGAAATCCAGGGGAGGTAG
>SNQJ01S0054405.1:50820-65408 GCA_010110895.2 Picea sitchensis | reverse complement strand
ATAATAACCCCATTAAGTTCCCTCATACAACGCAGATAATACTACCAAAAATCGTACTGCTCCACCAAAAAACTAATTTTGATTGTTTTCGAGCCAAATTTTATAAAATGGGAATTTAGTTGCATCTAGACCATCTTAAACCCTAATTACAATTGTTAATATCGATTTGGTCATTTTTAGAAACTATTTTGAAGACCATGTCAAGGGCGTTTAACCACTATTTTATCTATAAATAAATCCTTTGAGGTCTCTTATCCACATCCATTGTCATAGTAAGGTTATGATGTTGAAATCCCACAAGATTATTGAGGACCTCTTCCTCTTGAGAGAGTTTCTTATCTAGGTGCCCTCATACATCAAAGAGGGAGTTATCAACACACCAAGGAATCCAAGGATCCATCCCAAGGAGGGGCTTTGGAACCCATTATCTTCATCAATCTCACTTCATAGTTTCTAACTTGGCCTCATTCATTTGGTAATGGTATTTTATTCATTCTTTCTAAACTCCTTATTCATGTGAATTATTTTATTTCATGTTTTGAGTTTTTCACTTCATAAATTAGAGGTTTGAGATGTTAAAGCTAGTTTAGAGTTAGGGTTTTTATCTCTAAAATGCAATATTATTTGTGCTTAACACACAACTGTTAAATTAGTGCATTTTGCATACCCTAGTCACAAGCCACACACAATAGATTTGTGACTCCATTGGGGAAAATATCCAAATTTCCTTATTTGATTGTGGGTGTTCTTGTAACACCCTCACTCCTTTTAATTATAGTAGAATTTAGAAATTTGAGTTCCATTTGGTTTTGCTTTATATGCAATTCTAATAACTAGTTTCACCATAAAAATCTCAAAACACTATGAAATAAATTATCTTCTTATACTGAACATAATATAAATACTTAATTCCCATAAAACACACAATCTCATTACAAGGATTCTCTATTAATATTAATCCCATTACAAGTATTCTCTGTTATACTTCCATTACTAATATAAAATACACATTTCAATTAACATGCACATTTACTATAAGGCCATGTCCAAAATGTAAAACAAAACCATCAAGAAGGTCAAAATTAACCATTAACCATTAGACAATGTAGAAACTTATTAAACACCAAAAGGGTAGAAAACTGTCTATTAATAATAAATAACTGAAAATGATGGTTACAAATCAAGTGAATATTTTCCATTATGAATGTAAAAAAACATGTATGAGATATAAATTATTTATTATTTTTTACATACAAATTATTTTTAAATATAAATTGTTTATCAAATTTTGTGTTCAATTAATGTTATTATATGATTAATTTACATTTTTTTAATACATTTTTTTAATTAATATTAAATGCCAAGTTCTACAAATTTGTTGTTACAAATTTCTATTTGATAAGATCTTATGCATTGGTTCATTAGTTTTTAAGGGAAACATTGATCCTCCCATCCAATATTCCATTCTTTCTTATGGATCTACGATTAGTTGTGTACCCTAACTAGGGATGATGCACTATGTGGTCACTATACTATGTTTCCTTAAAGTATCTCCAAAAACCTAAAAAAATTTCTATTTGATATCTCATGCATTTCTCTAAATCTACTTATGTAAGAGCTTGTTATATACATGAATACTCATTCATTTTTTATATACACAAAAGTTTCATCAATTTTTTTTAGTATAGAAATAAAATTCTAAAACAATCTAAGTAATATTTATTATATATAATTCAATGACATTATTCTTACAATCTGTTATTAGGTGAGGTTAACAATGGTTATCTCGACAAAACTATATAATATACACATTTATTCATTAATTTTAAGTTTAATGTAAATGGAGAGAAGTTATTCATTGTTTTTCATTTAATTTTTTTTTATGACCAACTATATCATTTCTTTATAATTGTAGTGCAATTTGATGCACACTAAAACATTATGAAACCAAGATAAATGTTTAAAGATTATACAAATGCAAGCAAGGGCTCATACAAACATTATGGGATGAATGTCTAAGGATCTAAAATTGCAAATAAGGGTTAAATAGATAAGTATAATAATAATGTTGATAAACAATTAAATACGATAAATAAATAACATAATGAATAGGCAAAAAGACAACTTTTCATGAAAATCCAAAAAGACATTGTTTTAGGTTATATTTATATTGAAGGTACACTAAATGTAAATCATCGTTCACACACACATGATTAAATATTTTGGAATTATTATAAGTGGATGATCTTGGAATTTGGATATAAGGTTTAGGGTTTTGTAGTATGGAGCTAGATCTGGTTGAATAATTTCTTGATCTATTTGAAGGTTTTTGTTTCTAGGTAAACTTGGGGTCAAAAGCACATGGGAAGGGATTTGGACTAGCTGCTAAAACTTCTTCACCTATGAAGATAACTTAAGAGGTGGTTCAACCCTTAGGAAGAAAAGATTTGGGCTTGTGAGGAGTGATGCGATAGGGTATGTTGAGTTAGATTACTCTATTCATTACTTTTCATTTATTTTTCCAAGTCATGTAAATTTTCTTGTAGGTGTTGGTACTAAAGTTAAGGTTGATATGGCATGCCAAATTTGATCTAAATCAACACCTCAACATCATTAGGCTATTGAGTGTGTTAACATTAATGAGAAAACCTTTCATCAAAATAAAAAAATTAACCACCTTAGGCTATATTTATATTTTATTTCCACTAAATGTAATTCATCTCACACACACACACACACACATAGCGAGATATTTTGGCATCCTTATAAGTGGATGAGATTGGAATTTGGATATAGAGTCTATGGTTTTGTAGTATGGAGCTCGATTTGGTTGAATAATTGTCCAATATCTTTGAAGGTTTTTAGTTCTCATTAAACATAGGACCAGAAGCACATGGGAAGCGATTTGGACTAGGTGCTAGGATTTCTTCACCTTTGAAGATAGCTCAAGAGGTGGTTCAACCCTTAGTCATTAGAGGTTTTAGGCTTGTGAGGAGTTATGGGATAGGGTATGTTGAGTTGGATTCCTCTGCTCATTACTGATTAAGGGATTTTTCCCCTATGACCTTAGGTCAAGTCACAGTAGAGCAAGACCAAAGTAAGAAGACTGAAATCTACCCTTACAAGAAAGCATGCAAACAAGAAATAACTACTTTTCACTAGGATGGAGAAGGGAAGGAGAAAGGAGAATAATTGAACCTTAAAACCCTTCATTTGGTGTCGATCCCTGCTCTTGCTTCTTGAAGTGCTCCTGGTCTATGCTAGAACAAGCCTGCAATAGGAAACCAAGATAGTGCTGCAACAAGGTAGTTATAGGTTCAAGTAGTATATACCATGTGTATAAATCAAAGAATATAAGAACAACAAAAACATATAACATTGCATGAACACAATATAGGAGGGAAAGAAAACTCTTCTATTGTTAGCAATATGTGAAAGTTGGTTACAACATGGTTCAACTTCCGACACTGCTTCAGAGTCAACTGCCTAGGTTCCTCCACAAGTCCTTCGAGAATCAACTCAGTAGTGAGGCTCTTCCTCAGATAACCCAATAAGGATAGGAACACACCTTATAGATATATAGGAGAGGAAGGAACACTAGAAAAGGGGTTTCTAGGTCAAGGGATGTTACTCAGAGAATGAAGGGATTAGGGAAGCTTGCTAAATCTCAACAACATAACCTTGCACCATCAAACTTGTCCTCATAGTTTCCCTCAATGGTGATTTTATACCATCCCAAAGAGGTTGGGGAGGTTGAATTCCATTTATTATGGTCTTAGGGACATTGGGAAACAATCCCAACTGAAAGACCCGCCCGAAATTGTGGAAATATTTTATTTTTTCCATTTTTTGAGGGAATCTATGGGTTGCAAGCTTGCAAGGTGTAGATGTTCACGTGTTGCATAAAGGAAACCTGTGGATATGTGCAAAAACCATGTTTTTTAAGTAACTTTGATGAGGAAATTTTTGGATTTTGCTTAGAAAGCTAGGGAAAAGGGTAAGACCATGTCACAAATGCATAGGTGTGGCAATTTGTGCTATAACAATCACTTTCCATTTGTTTTTCTAGGTCATATCAATACTCCTATAGGTGATGGTACTAAAGGTAAGGATGGGATGGTATGGAAAATGTGATATGAATCGATACCTCAACATCGTTAGGATATCAAGTGTGTTAACATTAATTAGAAAAGGTTTTGACATCGAGGTATTTTCTTTGAGGAGGGAGTTGAAATTATTGGTGATAATGTTTAGTCTTCATGGGTTCTATTTGTAATAGGTGAGAATCCTTAACTAGGTTATCTTTTAAGGTTTGTCTCTAGTGTTGTTTCCGTTTTGGTAAAGGCTCAAGGTGAAAAAATAGTAGGAGAGAATACAAAATTTTCACTTAAGGAAGGAGATATACTTGGTGATGTTAGGTGTAGTGATGGCGGTAGGTGTATGAAGGAAGGTTCCTTAGGTTCTTTTAGTAGTGGACATGGAGGGAATGTTTATGATTAAAAAAAGAGAATGTCATTCCTTGATTAAGATAGTCTATGGAGAAGATGCTAAAATGCATGAGGCGGTCGATTATTTCCAATTGAATCCTTAGTTGGTCATTCATTTAGAAGGAGGATGAATGAACACTCCTTAAAATATTGGTTGATTGAGGTCTGGTCTTCCCTTTTAACTTATGTGCCAAGGTTTTGTTTGTTATCTCATGGGTGGATGAGGTGCCTATTTTAGTCAGATGTAGAATCGAAGAAGGAGCTAAATTCTGATTTGAAATGGGATACAACTCCTCTATTCCTGAAGTCCTAGTCCTCGTGCTTTGATGCAAGGTTGGAAAAGGAGTATTTTACCCAATTTTGGTAAAATTACTAGGGTTGTCTCTCTATTTATAAACAATTTAAGTGTTTAAGTAGATTGGTGGGTCTTTGGGGAAGTTTTGGATGTTGACATCATATTTTTGGACATCGATTCCATGTCAATGGATATATTTTTAACATGGAATGATTTAAAAGAAGGGATTCTAGCAAAGATGTTGTTACAAAAGGGAGATATCTCTTTTAATCAATGTTTGGATTATGTTAGGGTTCCTTTTAGGTGTGTATTACACATTATTTTGGTCACCTCAGTGGTCAACTGACAACATGTGTTCATGTTCCCTGAAAATATTAAAAGAAGACTTTCTCCATGAGAAAAGTGATTTGCTTTCCTCTTTCAAAAACCATATCAAGGAAGGTTGTCACACCTTGCCATATGCATGGGGCGCGATGATGCCTGATCATCACACTCTGCCCTAAACCTGGACTACGATGTCATTTCATGATTCTTGTGCATAGGGTGCGATGATGCTTAAAGCATAGGAAAAGTCAAATTTCACGAATGATCTAGAAGAGAATCTTCTAGAAGATGAGGTGGCCTTCGATCGGTTTGAATATTACTCGCTTCTATGATTTGGTGGGATCATCCTAATATCCTCATCCATATCTCTTTCACACAGTTGGCACATGGGAATACCCAGGGTTCAACGCTTCAACAACGCATCGACAAAACCCTAACTACCGACCCTTTCGACAACACCTGCGAAGTAGATGAAGTCTCACCTGAGGAAGAGGCAGGGGGGGTTGCAGGAATCAGGTGTCTACAACTAGGTTGGGACACAGATATGTGATTACAATACTTAACAGAGCACTTAAAAAACAATATGCATTAGTTTCTTGAATCTCATTCACATCGCATATTAAAACCTTATTACATATCAACGCAGTAACCATAAAGATCAAGTACTTCCATTCACTTAGCACATAGCATAAAATTGGATCTATCATTCGTTTATATTTAATACCATCAAGAACTAAGAAATGACATCAAATGCATTCATCATACATTATAATAACAACACTAAGTAGATAAACACATAAACAACATCACAGAAAGCGCATCAAGACACATGATATATGTGGTTCACCCCAGTGTGGGGCTATGTCCAACAACTTCTTACTCTTCTTTGTTAGTCATCAATATTCTTAAATTCATCTGCTCCTGTGCACAAATCCACAGAGCCCAACTCCACAGAGGACAAGAGATTTTTTCATTGCGCACCAGATCCTCCTTCCCAAAATCAGGTCAAGGCACATAGTCAACTCCTTAGTAACACATAGCCTTACTTTACATAATCTATTTTCATAAAAAAACTTACAATCTCTTTCACTAAGCCAATACTTACAACATATTATGCACAAAGCTAACAAATTCTCATGCACTAAGCCAATCAGTAACTACCTTTACATCGCTTAACTACTACTTATTTATACATTTACAAATAGGCCTAATCATGGGTAAACCCATGGGATGACATACCTTAACCCATTACATAAATACGAGTAAACCCTTTTCTCAGTTCAAAAGCCCGCAAAATAAGTGAGATCTCGTGATCTCATCCTCACCTGGGCGCTCCATCTTTGACCAACTTGTTAAAGCCCCAAAAGTGGTCAAACATGACCAATGTTTCCTCAAAACTTGGTCAAGGGCTATCAAGCCCCCAACACTCACCTGTGACTCGTCCCGAGTCACTCAGATCTAGTCAAAACTGCTTCAAAGGCCTCGAGCTTAAATCAAGCTGCCTCGACTTGCTGCTTCACTAGAGCCTCCTGCTCGATGAAATCTTGAATTGGTTGCTCTGTAACAAGCCCTTCTAGGTGCTATTCCACTGTCGTGACCATCTGGTCTAGCTATGAGCCTTTTCCTTCAATCTCTTCAAAAAGAGTGCATGCTTCGTCTTGCACTGACTGGAGTCTCTATGTAACTTCCATGAATTTTCTCTGGATGGAAGCAATCTGTTGTTGGACTGTGCGCTGCTCCTTAATCCACGGTTGGGAGACTATGTGCGACTTCTTCCTAATTGTTTTCATCAAATACCTACGTGACGTGAGTATCACGTAGTTCTTCCTATCTCCGTTAAATTTGTTATTCTTCAGAGCTGGGATGTGTCCTAACTGGGGTCCAACTACGCGTATCCCCTTCGGGATGTATGCAGTGATCAACATGTACTCAAATTCACGTAGGATACTATCATGGTTAACCGTGCCAGCCAAAGGCAATATCTAATCTGGAAAGACCAATGAGATCTGCTTTGTGTTAGCCAAATCATCACGGTGCTTTCTTCGCTTCTCAGTAGTATGGCTGGAATGAAGTCTAGTTGAGGGGGATGCTTGCAATCCTCCAGTTGATGAAGCTTGTATTCCTACAGACATAACTCTCTTAGCCATGAGATCCACGAGAATCTCCTCCATAGACTTCTCTAACGCATTATGTTCGCCCGACATTCACACTTGTAATCAAATAGATTAGGTAGGCGAATAGACAAGTGAGGTAATCACACAGATGGTGAGATCTAGAAATAAGAGTGTGATATGAAATCGATTCTCTATTATCTTGGATAATCACAGGTGGCAAAAATTGGTACCGAAGCAGCATCTGACGGGTTAAATAAGAAAACGACGTAACATATTCCTCCAATGGGTAGGAATGCGTCAATCAATGTGAATCATTCCATTATGATGTGGTCCCAACGGTCTAATGATAGTATTTCCATCAATAATTGTGTTTCTAGTCGTTCCAAAGCGTTATTCTAATGGTCAGGGTACCTCCAACGGTTATATTGCTTTGCCATTGTGAAGTCCCATTCTGCATGGTTCTGCTATTCTGACAAGGTTCAACTTCTACAGATCTGCCTCCCGCGAAGTCTTTTATGGAGCCCCTTGTAGTTTTTCTATCTTGTCTTTCTTCTTACTGAGTTTCCTTGCCTTCTTTCTCGTGATCTAAGTCTCTAGATTCCTCTTTCCATTCTTATTCTTATATTTTCATAGCAGAGTGACTTCGCGTTACTGATGTTCTTTCAAAGGGTTCAAAGGTAATACCTCTTTGCGTACTAGGTCATGGGTGTACATACTTTGTTCTTGCATGGATAGGTCCTTCAAACCTTCTTGCATTTTTTCAAATTTGACAGCTAATTCTCTTGCAATTTGTTGCTGCGACTTATCCTCTTGTTCTTCTATTAGTCGCTCTATTCTCTGAGATATGAGATGCCTTAGTTCTTTCTTTTTTTGTTCTATGGATTCCTCCTATGTTTTCCTTCTGATCTGATCCTTCTCGATCCAAGTCTTTCCTAACAAAAGTGGAAAAGGGGCACTGTTCTCAATAAACTTAATGACTTCAAACTCTTCTTCAATCGATTTTTCATGAGAAATGATAGGTATATTAGTAACTCTTCCACATAGGGTTATCATCTTTCCTTTAAAAAATCCTATCCTTCCTAATGAAGGTATCATAAAAGGCTTTCCCAAAATTTCCCAAGTGCTTTCTGGCATAATGTTCACATGTGTTTCTTCATCCAATACACAGTCTATGTCGAAGTCTTCTATTCTTGTGACTATGCACTGTTTTTCTTTCAATATCTATGACAAACTGACATCCTTGTGGTCATCCATTGCTTATTTTAACTGTACTAACATGGTCTGAGATTTTTCTGATTCTTTCTCTTTCTAATTTTCTAACATATCCTTAGTCTCTTGACCTTCTTTATAGTTTTATTGTCTCATGTTCATCTTTTCAATTTTAGCAATCATCCTTGGGAAATATTCAACCTCATGACCAATAAATTTACAACAAAGACAAATAGGACCTGTACTAGGGCATTCCTTAGCAAGATGTCCTGATATTCTGCAATTATAACACAATTTTATTCCTCTCTTTCTTTTAAATGATCCCCAACCTTTCTTGTACTGCGTACTAGGATCACAGTGTTGGATCTTCAATCTGCAAAAATTCTTTCTAGGTTCCTGCATCCACTTATTAGTCCAAAAATTCTTTCTATGCATAGACATATTTTTCTCCATTTCTATCCAATTTATTCATATCAACTCTTTCTTCTAACCGTGCCCTAACATTCAGGCTAGGAAAAAATCTATCAAACATACCTAGATTCATACTTTCGAAGAAAAAAATTCCACTTATCTTACCTTTACCAGAGAAAAAAGATTTAATATCTTACCTCTTTTCTTCAGATCCGGTTTCTTTCTTAGCACAGAGCTTCATAAGTCAAGTAGAATATTGCGCACTACATAAAAATATCTATGCACATAGCTTTATGTTTTCTTCAGTTCCCAACAATCACAGTTTAAAGTCCCGGCATCAGAACCATTTGTTGGCATAGGGTAAGAAGACTCAGGGTTCAACGATTCAACAACACACCAACAAAACCCTAACTACCATCCCTTTCAGCAACACCTGTGAAGAAGATGAAGTCTCACCTGAGGTAGAGGTAGGGGGGGTTGCAGGACTCAGGTGTCTACAACTAGGTTGGGACATAGATCTGTGATTACAATACTTAATAGAACACTTAAACAACAATATGCATTAGTTTCTTGAATCTCATTCAGATCGCAGATTAAACCCTTATTACATATCATCTTAGTAACCATAAAGATCTAGTACTTCCATTCACTTAGCATAGATCATCATCTTGGATCTAGCATTTATTTATATTTAATACCATTAAGCACTAAGAAATGACATCATATGCATTTATCATACATTATAATAATAGTACTAAGTAGATAAACACATAAACAACATCGCACAAGGAACATCAATACATAGGATATACGTGGTTCACCCTAGTGTGGGGATACGTCCATCGAATTGTTCTTCTTCTTTATTAGTCTTCAATCTTCTTACATTCATCTTCTCCTGTGCACAAATCCATAGAGCCTAACTCCACAGAGGACATGATATCTGCGCGCTATGCACTAGATCCTCCTTCCCAAAATCAAGTCAAGGTACAGAGCCAACTCCTTAGTAACACAGAGCCTTACTTTACAGAATTTGTCTGCACAAAGAAACTTACAATCTCTTGCACTAAGCCAATACTTACAACATATTGTGCACAAAGCCAACAAATTCTCATTCTCTAAGCCAATCAGTAACTACATGTACATCGCTTAGCTACTACTTATTTATACATTTACAAAGAGGCCTAATCATGTGTAAACCCATGGGCCGACATCCCTTAACCCTTTACATAAACCCTATTAAACCCTTTTCTCAGTCCACAAGCCCACAAAATAAGAGATATCCCGTGATCTCAGCTCCACCTAGGCGCTCCATCTTTGACCAACCTGTCGAAGTCCCAAAAGTGGTCAAACACAACCAATGTTTCCTCAAAAATTGGTCAAGGGCCAAAACACACTATATAAAGAGGGATCTCTCATGGAAAAGGCTAAGGTTGAATAGGATAATATTTGTATGGAGATTTCTACTTCATATTATGCTTGAGATATTTGATTTAGTTCTTCAAGTCAGATTGTGGATCTTCTTCATTCAAGGAATTGGAGCAAAGGTGTGTGTGTTAGAGCAAAGAGCCATCGAAAGGAGACCTTGCAACATCAAGGCATGGGTTTTATTCTCCACTTTCCATTTGATTTAATACAGTAACACATTTCTTCCCTATATAAGCATCTTGTCTTTTATTGTATAATTCCTTGATCATATACATAGACTTCATTATAATACATATATCCTTGTTTTCCCTCTTTGTTGGTTTGTGATTCTTAGACATGATTACTATTCTGCAAACTCAAGGAAGGAGCTACATGGACGACACTAGCGAGGATCAATCATCATTTAAAAGGTATGCCATTTGTACCTCACTAAACTAGTTCATATGATAATGAAGTTTAAGGAGAAGTGTGTATTCTGTTATGTTTTGTTCTAGTTTCCTGTCGAATTTAGGGATATATGTTTGTGTCCACACTTACCGATTAGTCCGATAATAGTGTTCTTTTTTCCATAGGTATGGACACCCAACTCATGATTATGATTTCCCCTTGCAGAAAAAAGTAGAGGCGAAGATGAATAATTTGAGTCTAGTAAAGGGTTTGAAATTGGGGAAGTTAATTTGATGGAAGCTCCAAGGAAGTATCATGTCCAAGTCAATAAGAAGTTAGAGAAGTGATTTCAAGGTTACATGAAGTCTTAGTTCTCAGATTGCTCAACAAAAATCCTTCCATTTTAGATGAATAGCTAGAGGCAATTCCATCGGTGAAGCCCCCAAATAAAGAATATAAGTCTAAAAAATATTTGAATCCCTTTAATCTCATTTATTCTTATGATAAGGGCATATATTTTAGCTCCTAGCACCTTGTGAAAAGGGATCCTATAGATACTAGTTGTAAGAGTATTCCCTTGGGGGGATATTTTGTGGGAGAGTTTATTTATCATTAATGTTTTGGGAATTTGGTTGTAAATTTGGGGGAGCCTTTAGAAAGATGTTATTCCTTGGTAATTAGGGTTAGAAGAGACAAAGGGGAGGAATATGTCCTTTTTAGTGTTGATGATATTCTTAAGGACTCTTAAAGGTACAAATCGAGTCCCATAAAATAAATTTCTAGTGATGTAGATGGAAGTGTGGATAGTGGGCCTCGACAAGTTGAAGGAAGAAAGAAAAAAGGGGTAGGAAGGGGAAGAAAGTCTCATTTAGTTATTTCTTAGGAAAATTCCCATTGTGAGGTCCTATTTGGGAAAAAATTATGTTTTTATGGGGGTTCTTAGAGCTTGTAATATCCTAGTGGAGGGATCCTCACAATTGTATTATCTTTAAATTATTAAGGGTTTGATTGTACTTCAAATAAACAAGCCCTGTAAAGGTTTGTGGAGATCCATAAGCCATTGTTTTACTGTAGGAATCTATGGGTGAAGGTCTTATATTGGTCTTGGAGTTAGAACACATGTTGTGGGTTAGAATTGTATTTCTATATACTTTGGAGGTAGGTCCGGGGAGTTGATTTCTAGATCGAGGAATAGAGTTTGTTCTTGCAATAATTCATGGTTTTTAAATTAGGTTTGGGCATAATGATTTATTCCATGGAATTGGGTAAAGACTTTACTTCCCCAAACCTTTGCCGACAATATAAGGAAAGAAAATATTTTTTGGAGATGTTTTGATATTGGAATGGATTATATAGAGTGATGTGGTTGTTGGAGGAGACCTTATTTTTTATATGGAAGGTTTAAGTTTTGGGGTTCTATAGCATAGGTGGGCACTTTAATTGATTAGTTTATTAGGAGGATATGTTATATGATATATATCCTATAAAACTAAGGCCTTCATGGATAAATAAGAGGATGGGAGAGGATAGGGTGGAATAAATACATGGTATGTTCCTTGTGTCATAATCTGTTATAAATGAACATGTTAGAATCAAGAAATGGGTTTATTTTGGAGGAGATTTAGACCACCTTTTGTACTTTTGGAAGTGGATCTAGATGGTAGGAATCCCCCCAATCCTTATAAGTTCAAACCTAATTGGTTTGAAGAGGAATATTTTGTTTCTATGGTTAAAGAACTATGGCCTCCTTATAATGGGTTCCTTAGGGAATACACAACTCTTTAGTAAAGGAAAATATTTAAAACGTCAAGTAGGTAGTTGTATCTTGGTCACATGAGAAACAAATAAAGTATGAAAGGGAGATAGAGGTAGTGGAATTTGAATTGGAGGACCTATATACATGATTTGGTTAGATATCCTAATGAAGAGTTCAAAAATAGAGTTAAATAGCTAGATTAAAGGAAAATAAATTTTATGGCTAATAAAGAGGCATCTTGGACACTTAAGAGTATGGAACTTTGGATTTATCAAGGGGATGAAAAAAAATTGCTTTCACAAATTCAATAATCATTGAAAACATATAAATACAATTTAGAAGGTGTTAAGTCTAGATGGATCTATAACTACCTTGAGGATCATGCCCATACTAGATTGGATCATTTTATACTAGAATGGATCATTTTAGTGGTATTTATAAGGAGGAGAGTAGATTCATTAATTGGTTTTATCTTGAGTAGTTGGGAGAAATATTTTTCTCGTCCCCACCTAGGTTCAATTCCTAGAAGTTTCATGTTGAGCTCATAATGAGTACATTGTTGCAATGGCTTCGATCCCTGTTCTTGATTCACCATGCGCCCTGGAGATTATAGGGTTTACCCTAGCTACCATACTCTAAATGAGGGGAAATACTTGGGGGTTTTCCCTAGGCAGTGTAACATGGAGAAAAAAACAAAAAAAAGGAGGAGAGTAGAATTTCAATAATAGAGGTTGTAAAGATGACAAGTTTCTTTCCCAAATTTGTAAATAATGAAGATAATGATAAGTTTATGGAAGAAGTTTATAAATATTATCTCCAAGAGGTTTTTCACTCCTTTCAGAAGGAAAAAATTATTGGACAAGATGGATGGTTTTCCTAGTTTCTTTAGAATTCTAAGAGGAATATATGATGATTCTTGAGTTTCAAGGATATTTTTGGTTTATTTTAATGAAACCATTATTTCTCTTATTCCAAAATAATATAATACTTATTATTTTAAAGAATTTAGACCAATCTCCCTATGCAATTGTTGATACTGAGAGGGGGGTGAATCAATATCAAGTACAATTTAAAACCTTTTTCAACTTATACTTAAACCATTCAATTATATCCAATGAGAAATAAACAATAGTATAAGATTTACACCAATACACCACAATACACCATGCACAATATATGATAAATAATCAATGGTTATTGTTCAAGGGAATTAATGACTTCCAAAGGTAGCTACAACTTCCAAATGTAAAGGGAGGGATAAACCTCCAAGAGGAAGATACAATCCTCCAATATCAAGAGAGAGTTGAACTCTCCATCCTTGCCCCTTCCTTCCACCCAATAATATACAAGAGATAATAAAACTTCACATTAAATTATCACCGTCAACCAACCATCACATAAAACCTGATAATGCTTCCTGAGACTTATTCAATTTCTACAATTATTCAATTATTGGAATAATATGATCCTATAGACAATATTATTCAATTTATTCTCTAAAACTTCTCCAAGTTTCACTCCTTGAATCCTCTCCGAAAATAATTTATAGAGAGAATGGTAGACCTTGTTCAATTCTGGTTTATTCAGGATACCGAACTTGTATATAATGCCCCACACTCAATATTTAACATCCAATTTTGAAAATCACATACAAAAAACTAAAGTCCTTACTCTTTCCAATGAAATTTGTCCCACATAATTTGGATTCTCTATGAAGAAGTTATGATTGTTTTACCCGGATCACCTTTTTATTGACTAGCTTAAGGACTGGTCAAAAACCCTATCTTCCACAGAGTGTATATCCATAATTATAGCAAATCAAGAGATGAAATTTTTACCACAGGTAATTTGATATGTCTTTTTAATACCGTAGCAATTTCACAATCTGAATTGTTCTAGAAAAAAAGTTATAGCAAAAGTGGTAAGATGACCTGAAAATAACATACCTTAGAACACATCACCAAAAGACTTCATCCTCCCTTGAAATCCGACCTTATTTACTTATGATTTCCTCTGAAATTCGAATTTTGTATAAAATGAATGTATAATGATATTTATTTATACCATTTAGGTCACTTCCTTTTGACATTAGGGCCAACTTGACACTTTCTTATTTTGTAATTCTTTTCTTTAATTATCTTCAGGGCCTACATGTACTTCCTTCTTCAATTCACTTTGTC
>SNQJ01S0054404.1:56346-68447 GCA_010110895.2 Picea sitchensis | reverse complement strand
ATGGTGATATTCCTATTGTTTCATATTCTCTCCACATCCCAGTACCCACAAACTCTTCTATCAATCCTTTGACGGGTCGTGTGCCTCCACCTGACTCTCTTCCTTCAACCGTTTCTACTAATGATCATTTCATTGAACAGAATCGGGAGAAAATACTCTAGGAGTTGTTCTAGATTCTTTATTACCTACATATAAAGAAGTTTTAAGCCCTATACCTCTACCAACTTATAGAGGCATTTCTCCTCACACTCTGCCTGGTTCCAATCCTGACTTGGAAACATTTGAGACTAGGCCATCTCCCTCACATTTGGACTACTCTTGGACCAGAGGACATGCAATTGAACACTCACCGATAAAGACTCACAGCGCTCGTCGAAAGGAGGGCTCTTCTTCATCTACTTCAATGGTTACTTCACATTCTCTTATTGATATTGGGGCGCTTAGAGGCATGAAATCCCTAGCAAGAGAAAATCCTTTGCTTTTATCTCCCTTAACATAAGAGGGGTGGGGGCCTCCAAAAAACCACCTCCCTAAGAAGACTACTTTCTCTCACACATTTGGACATCATTTGTTTATAGGAAACTCTAGTTGATAGGCAAAAGGCCAAACACTTTTTAAATATTTTCTTTCCTACTTGGTACATTTGCACTGTCATCTCTCTTGGCACCTCTAGGGGTCTGGTCGTGGCTTGGGACCCTTCAAAATTTGATCTCTCTCAACAACAAAGGTGAGGAGAGAGATCAAATTTTGAAGGATTCACCTCTTAAATATCTATGTCCCATGTTCTGACAGATAGACTTTCTGGAAAAAATTAAAAGCATGGGATCTCCTAGATCTTGAAAACTTGATATTATCATGGGACTTGAACCTTACTACCTCCATAAGGTAAATATAGGGCGATTCTGCTACTCAGGATGCTCTTACGTTTTATTTCACTTCGTTGTTTCTTAACCATAATCTTGTTGACTATGCTCTGGATCATTTAGCTCCAACTTGGCGAAATGGGAGGTTGGGTTCTGATTCAATATCAAAGATACTTGATTGGTTTCTCGTTTCAGAGAATCTAATTCCTACAGTGGACAAAATTCGCTCTTGGGTAGAATTACCATATTTTTCATATCACGCTCCTATTTGTTTGCATTTTTAGTTTTCAACACCACAGTTCCATTTCCCTTTCAAACTAAATTTGTGTTGGCTTTTAGAAACAAAATTCTCCACTATTGTAACCAATGTTTGGAACGATACTTGTTTTCACACTGATTCATGTATTCAACACCGTGTTATCTAGAAACTCAAGATATTAAAAGGTCGTGTTAAAACCTGGGCAACTCATCTCAAAAAATAGAATCACCCAAGGCTTCTCGATATTGAAACCGATATTCAATCTATCCATTCTGCAGCAGCTAGAGTGGGTGATCTTGGAAACAACAGTGATGTTTTAAAAGATTTAGAATAAAAAAGAAACCAACTTCTTCTAAAAGATGAACTTACCTGGAGACAAACCTATAGGACAAATTGGATCAAGTGTGGGGATCTTAACACAAATTTTTTCTACAATTTTGCTACTTCTTGCCGAAGCAAAAATAGTATCCAGGAAATTAAAGATTCAGAGTGTTTTGTCCATAGAGGACACCAGGCTATTAAAACATATGTTTTTAGTCACTTTAAAACCTTTTTTGAAAAGAACAATACAACTAACTTACATACCTCGGCAAGAGTGGAAGGACTCTTCAACTTTTATTTCAGAGAATGATTCTCTTATTATTGACAAGCCTGCTTCTCTCACAGAAATATTGCTTGCTTTAAAATCCTTCTCCAAGGATAAAAGTCCAAGCCCTGACGACTGGACAGTGGAATCTTATCTTCATTTCTTTGATCTGGTTGGTATGGATATTTTGGAGCTTGTGGAGGAATCTAGCCTCAAAGGAAAGGTAGTGGGTGCTATGAACTCGACCTTTCTCACCCTCATTCAAAAAGCTGCAAACCCCACCAATTTTGATGAATTTCATCATATATATCTCTGCAGCCTCTGTTACAAAATTATTTAAAAAATCATTGCTTCTAGACTAAATCCCTTTCTCACCCAGTACTTATCCTTTGAACATCTTGGTTTCTTAAAAGGTCGCCAAACTCTAGATGCTATTGGCACTGCCCAGGAGTGCCTGCATAGTATCAAATCCAAAAATTCTAAAGCGCTCATTTTAAAATTGGATCTCAAGAAGGCTTTTGATTGCATAGACTGGGATTTTCTCAGACTGATCCTGGTCCAGATTGGCTTCAATAATCAATTGATCAAGTGGATTATGAGTTGTGTGGTGAGTGCAAACTTGTCCATTTTGATAAATGGGGAACCATTTTCCTTCTTTCGCAGTGGCAGGGGCTTGCACCAATGTTTCTCTCTCTCACCTCTGCTCTTTGTTTTGGCCATGGAAGCTTTGACCCTCCTCCTAAATATTGGACAAATTGATGGAAAAAACTCAATAATAAAAGTCT
Source organism: Picea sitchensis (assembly GCA_010110895.2). Classification (NCBI taxonomy): domain Eukaryota; kingdom Viridiplantae; phylum Streptophyta; class Pinopsida; order Pinales; family Pinaceae; genus Picea; species Picea sitchensis. The sequence goes on along the minus strand of SNQJ01S0054404.1, from coordinate 65,954 downwards.
CTAAGTTTATTAAGTTCTTCACCTTCTCTTTGTGGATGATTGCCTCATCATGTCCAGTGATTCTTTATAGGAATGGTCTAAGATTAAGAAGATCTTAAATATCTTCTATTGTGCTACAAGTTTGTTGATCAATTGGGATAAATCGACCTTTTATTGTTCTTCACCCTCTTCTGCGGATGATTGCCTCATCATGTCCCAAAGGATTCTTTTGAATGGTCTAGCATTAAGAAGACATCCAATATATTCTATTGTGCTACAAGTTTGTTGATCAATTGGGATAAATCAATTTTCATTTTAAAATATACAACAACACATACCTAAATGATTAGCTTGAAAGGAATTTTCCCATATGTTCCCACCATACTCCAAAGGCTCAAATATCCGGGATACTTTTTAAAAGAAGATTCATGCCCATGACTGAAATCTAGCTCGTTAAAAATTTGAAAAAAGATTAACATTAGTACATGAGGTGGCTTCCATTATGGTCGGTTCACTCTATAAAATATCTCCAGAGGGGCAGCTGGTAGCTGGATGGCATTGGCAAAATCCAACTCTTTTCATTTCCAATTACAAAACTCTGCAGATTGACTTTTAATTTCCTCTGGTCAGGTTGCTCAGATCAATCCCAACAACACCTTTGCAATTGGAAATCTATGGAAAAACCAAAATAGAAAGGTGGTTGGGGACTTCACAATTTATTCCATTTCAACAAAGAGCTCACAACAAATTCTCTTTGGAGATCTTTGACCTCTCCGGGCATCTGGCATTAAAGACAAATACCTTTCACATTTCACTGTCATTAGATGGCTTCATTCTAAACCAGTTACCTTCAAGACACATATTTTTGGAAAAGTCTCATTACAACAAAAGACTGGATCGTGCGTGGGCTCTGTTGGTAGCTAGGAGAGGCCTCCTTACTCACCCCTCATATTATTAATCACTTACACTACATATATATATTTTTCCTATTTCAGATATGCAATCGCTCCTTTTCATCCACTCTACCCGACAGATGGATCATCAACAACTCCCTTGATTTCTATCCTAAGTTTATTCCAACTTGGAATACCTTATGCTCGTCATTAACATTATCAGGTATTCACTTAAGAGACATGGATGACCACCTCCTGTGGTCTGGTGGAGATCATTCAGGTAACATCTCTGTGTGCAACATTTACTATGAGATCGCGCAATTACTTTGGCCAATAAATTTAAACTGATGGCGAAATTTTTTCTAGCGATGGCATATTCCCTCAAAAATCAAAAATGTTTTTTACTATTGATTGAACAAAAGCTAAATACCTGGGATATTCTACTGAGAAAAGGATACAGAAGCCCAAACATTTGTCAATTGTGCTTCTCATATGTTGAGAATGCGGATCACCTTTTCATCAACTACACCTTTACCATATAAGTATGGGAAAAACTCTATCTACATCTAGTTCTCAACTCTACATGGGGCAAACCTTCTCTCTATCTGTTTGGATCTTTGGACGCATAGGGAGCCTAGCTACAAACATTTACCTCCCCTAGTATGATAGATCATTTTTAAAATAGTAAAAAAAATATTTTCAAATGAGATCCCATCGATTAGCACAATTCACAAAAAAATTTTGGCTTCATTAAAAGTTGGATTGACATACAACTGCCAACCAAGACTAAAAATAAAAAAGAGGCCCTAAATCTTAGTGGATATTATTACAAACCAATTGTCTGTGATGGTGTAACACTCTCATCGATCTTTAGAGTGGAGCTGGTGGACCCGACAGGGTTCACAAACAAATTCTACTATCGATGGATCTTCCACCAGCCCTGAACCAACACTTGAGCTTGTAACCATTGGACGCTCAAGCTACTTTATGTTTTAGCTTCTAGATTGGCTAGAAGATCTTTGCTTGGAGACTCTAAAATAATTATTGAGTGATTCAAAGGGGTGATCTACAAGCCATCTCTCTTCTCGATTGGAAGGACATAATCAGTTTACTTCTTCCCTCCTTTAAAAATCTCATCTTCTTTTATATCTTTCGTGAGCACAATAAATCTGCAGACCAGCTATCAAAGACAATGCTAAAAAAAAAAGAGGGCATAATCACTTATAATCTCTGGATAGATGGTCATGAGGGTCCATCACACTACATCACTCCATAATTTTGCTCTTTATGTCAATCTAGACTTATTTTTTCCTGGGTTAGGTTTTACTTGCCATTTTTATTAGCTTCGCCAGTGTAACAAGCTTTCTTTTCATTTATAAACTTTCACCATCTGTTGGTCTTGTAGACCACTATCGGCGAAAGATTCATTGACAATTTCGCTATCTTTTGCTCACTATTGTAATTGTCTGTTGATTAGAGAGCATAATTATATTTATATTATAATTGATAAAAAAAAATTGTTGGAGAAAAAAGTGAGTTATTTATTACAAAAAGTATCAAATTATTTAGTACAAACAGATTTATTAGCAAGTAAATTCAAATATAGTATCAAATTATCTATTACAAACAACACAAATTAAACTATAGTTTTAAATTATTATATTATTAAAAAATGTGAGAAAAAATGTTTTCATAACTAAACAAAGGATTTATTACATAAAAATGTATAAATAAACATTGTCATTTCAAATTATTACATTAAAAAAAAGGCATTAACACAAAAAAATACGACAATTAACTATACAAATGATTTATTAAATACAAACACAATAAATAACATTGTAAATGTCAAATTGCTTATTACATATAAACAAATTTCAAATTACACAAAAACATAAAAATAAAAAATAAAAACAAAAAAAACACATCAACACATACTTTTAACACCAATATACACCAAAACTAACTTAATATAAACACAAAATAAATAAATTACAAATATCAAATTATTTATTACATACAAATACATAAATTATAAATTATAAACTAATTCTTAATACTACATCATGATAGTTAGCAAACAAAAAAATCAAATTATGTCACAAACAAATAACACATAATAAATAAATTCAACATTGTATCAAATTATTTATTACTAATACATCAATAAGTAGATTCAAAAGAGTATCGGACTATTTATTACAAACACATTTGTTAATAATAAGTGAATTATTTATTACACTTTAAAACAACTAGAATAACAAATTATTTATTACAAACAATATTTTAACATTTGTTAATAAATGAATTATTTATTACAATCACATTTGTTAGTAAGTGAATTATTTACACTTCAAAAATTGCAAATATCAAATTATTTATTACATACAAATACATAATATAAATTATAATGTAATTTCAAACTATTACGTTAGTAAGTAAATTCAAAAAAAAAATCAAATTATTTGTCACAAACACATAACACATAGTAAATAAATTCAAACACTTTATCAAATTATTTATTACAGATACAAGTAGATTCAAAGAGTATCATATTATTTATTGCAAACACATTTGTTAATAAATGAATAATTTATTACACTTAAAAAAAACTAGGTATATTAAAAAAGAATATCAAATTATTTATTACACTTAAAAAAAACTAAGTATATTAAAAAAGAATATCAAATTATTTATTACAAACAACATTTGTTAGTAATACAAACACATCAATAAGTAAATTCAAACAATATCAAATTATTTATTACAAACACATTTGTTAGTAAGTGAATTATTTATTACACTTCAAAAACAACTATGTAAATTCAAAGAGAATATAAAATTATTTATTACAAACAACATTTGTTAATAAGTGAATTATTTATTACAAACACATTTGTTAGTAAGTGAATTATTTATTCATATTAATTCATATTAGTAACTTAATTATTTATTCCCGGTACTAATTAATTCATATTAATTATATTTCTGCACCCGAAATCTTGTCTAGGGTTTCCTTCATTTCTTAGCTTCCTTCTGGAATATTCTAATCTTGTCAAAGGTCACAATAGAGGTTCATACCTCTCGAATCTACCATAATATCAACACTCCCTCCTAGCTAGGTTGGTATGGTCTTGAGCACAAATAGAGCATTCAATTGGTAGTATCATGAGCACCGTCATTATTATCCAACTCAATAATCTCCTATGACAACTGGTACAATATCAATTGATAGAACACACATGTATTTTATCCATGGTAGTACACAACTACTCAAACTGTGACACATAGTCACAAACAGTGAAACAAATCCACCACAGTAGTATACCTCTACTATCTAGAAACAAGCAGTCTCCATAACAATCATCTGATGCCAACCTGCACAGAAAAATATTGTTAAAATAAATTGAATCATCTGGGCCAATCTTTCACTCGTGTCTGCGAGATATAAAAGAATATCTACCCTCAAAGTAGAACAATGAGATATCTAGACTATTCTTTTTAAGAAAGGAAGAATAATTGTCCTATCTTCTGAACTTGGACCATTCCCCACCCTGGGCCATTATTCCTACATTAATCAAAGTGCACCCTGGAGAGAATGTATAAACCCAAAGGAATGCATGTCCTTGATTGTTGAGCCTGGACCATTCCCCACCCTGGGCCATTCCTCCTACACTAATCAAAGTGCACCATGGAGAGAATGTATAAACCCTAAGGAATGATTGTCCGGACCATTTCCCTTGTTAACCACAAGAGGAAAAGATTGTTATATATCAACCTCCAAAATGGACCATTCCTCATGTTCACCACAATGAGAAATCATTGTTCGGTGAGGCAGGCCAGTCTTCTTGAGTAACCCTCAAGAAGAGAGATTTCCCTAGACCACTCCCCATGTCAACCACAATGGGAAGTCATTTTTTATGATACACCAAAAATCTAGACCATTTCCAATGTTAACCACAGTGGGAAATCGTTGTCCGTCAGAAATATCAAGCCGCTTTCCAAACAGGAAAGAATCTATCCAAGCTGGACTATTTTTCAAACTCGAAAAATAAATGTCTTCAATAAAATATTTTCAGTGCTCCCTCCCAACCTAGATATTCATTTCTTCCCTTTCAGCTAAGGGATTTATTTCCACGATCCTCATCTTCTCTCGAAAATATGAAAACTTTATTCTAGATAGAGGCTTTGTCAGGATTTCTATTCTCTGCTCATTTGTGGGGATATACTCGAGCTTTACCTCTCCTTCCTGGACTTTATCTCAAATAAAGTAGTATTTGATCTCAACGTGTTTCGACCTTTCATGAAACATGGAATGTTCTGATAATCTTATACAACTCTGATTATCACAATGTATTATGGTCGATTCTGGAATCTGATCAAATAAATCGGAGATTAACTTCCTTAGCCATATTGTTTATGTGCATGCTTCACATGCTGCAATATACTTTGTTTCTGTTGTGTTGAGTGCGACAGACTTTTTTTTCCTACTACCCCAAGATATCATAGCGGAGTCCAAGTTGAAACACATGCCTGAAGTGCTCTTTTTGTTTTCTGCACTTCCTTCCCAATCTGATTCTGTGAATCCATGAAGTTGTATATTGTTGGATGCGGTATATCTCAAGCTATAGTTTATTGTTCCACGAATATATCTTAATACATGTTTTGCATCTATCCAATGCTCATGTCTCGGTTCCACATGGAACTCGCTTAGTGTATTCATGGCAAAACAAATGTTTGGTCAAGTATTTACCAAATACATCAATGACCCAATTAGTTGATAATATGGAGATGGATCTACTGGATCAGAATCTGGATCCTTAACTTTTCTTATATCTGTATTCATCGGAGTGTCCATGGACTTACAATCTATCATTCCAAACTTCTGAAGGATCTTTATTGCGTACTTTCCTAATCCAGGGAATACTTCACCACGCTTCTACCATACTTCTAGTCCTAAGTAGTAATGCATGAGACCTAGATCTTTCATATCAAATTCAGAGGCTAGTTCCTTCTTGCACTGGATGATGAGAGACTCTTCATATGTTATGAATAGATCGTCAACATATAGTAGTATAATTATAGGTGCATTGTCCACAACTTTGTAATAGAGGTTTGGATCTGCATGACTCTTAGAGAAACCAAGTCTTGTTAAACAGTTGTCCATTCTGGCATACCAAACTCTTGGAGCTTGCTTGAGTCCATATAGGGATTTCTTCAATCTGCAAACATGAGTGTCTCTAAAATGTACCTCAAATCCTTCGGGTTGTTCAATATATATTTCTTCTTCAATTTCTCCATTGAGGAAAGTTGTATTTACATCCATCTAATATAAGTTCCATCCCATGGAAGCGGCAAGAGATATAATAGCTCTGATGGAAGTATATCTAGACATCGGAGCAAAGGTTTCGTCATAATCTTCTCCCTCCTTCTGGGAGAACCCTATATCTACGAATCTTGCCTTGTATTTATCCACATTTGCGTATGTTGCATGTTTGATCTTATATATCCATTTTGAAGTTACCACTGATTTCTCTTTAGGTCTCAATATTATTTCCCATACTTCATTCTTCATAATGCACTGATGTTATTTCGTCATAGCTTCTTTCCATTGTCCCTTTTGAACTGCTTCTTCAAATCTGGTAGGTTTTTCATCTAGAAGCTTCATCATGTATGGTGCATAACTTGAGAATCTTTTATGTCTTTTACTCTTTCTAAATGTTCCTTCTGAAACCTTGAGTCTATTTGCGTCTTGTAAGGTATCTTCAAGCCAAGATGGTCATTTCTTGGTCTTGGGTACGATATATGAATCAATGTTTTCACATGGCTCCATAGGATGATCAGGTTGTTCCTTTTCGTCATTTTTGTTTTCTGTGTTTTCTTCATTAGGTTCTTCAATCTCTTATTTTTTAATAGTTTCTTCTATGGATTTCTTGAAGGCCATATTTTCATTGAATGTTAAGTCTCTATTGACTTCAATCTTGTGTTGTTCTGGAATATATATTCTATAGGCTTTGGATGAATCACTCTACCCTACGAATATCCCCTTCTTTCCTGAGGGTTCTAGTTAATTCCATTTGTCCTTGTGTTGACGGGCGAAATTGACTGTCCGTCAACTAGGAGAGTGGAACCGGTCCGGGGTTGTCTAAATAACCCAAGCCGTTTGGAATGGACCACCCTGACGAGTTTAACGGCTCCGTTGGCCGCTCTAAGGTCTTGTATGAAAACCAAAGAGAAAAAATTGATCTGAGCTAAGTAATCTAACTAAAGCTAAATAAAAGAAACTAAACTAATTAAAACTAACTAAATAAAACTAGAAATAAATTATTCTAACTATTATATACAATCTACTAATTACTATTATAATAACTCAAATCAACTATCTAATCATCAGCTACAATATTACTTATTCACAAATATACATTATAAACAATCTACAGATTTAATTAAAACCTGCAAAACTCATGCGTTTTTCTGCCCTAAGACAGCCAAGAATCTCTTTTTTGATTTTTATATTTTATGAAAAAGAAATAAACATTACTGAAATTAAACAATCTAATATATTTACTAAAATTAAACAATCTAATATAAATCTAATTAAACTTATATCCGAATTAAACTACTTAATGAAAACAGTAAACAACAAACTAATTGACCTGGAAACGCTCCAAGTATGCCCTGTGTATGATAACTTCTAAGTTGGTCGGAGGAAGAAATTCGCACCGGTTAGTCCATAAGATTCTCGAAAACGATTGGCTGTGCCGCTTCTTGAAGTGTTTTACAGGACAAACAAGACATAAAAGAAAATCATAACAATCTTATGATTATAAATTCCTGCAATAAGGGAAACCTGTTATGCAAGAACTTATATATAACAATTCAATTTATGAAGAAGATAAACCTGTCATTCACAAACTGAATTAACAATCGTTATGTCTTTTATCTATTTGGAAGAGACAAGATATAGATAACAGTAATAATATTATATCATTTTCATTTGATTTAGATAGCTAAAGTAGTCATAAACCATAAGCAAAGTGATATACAAAACATGAAACAAAATGTTGATATATTGAGAAGCTAAAGCTGTGAAAAAACATCAATTCTGCTTCAGTCTGTATCAGAACTCCATATCCTTGTTCTCCCACGAATGAGGATCGTGATTATTACAAAAATCATAAGTATTTATAAGTCTCTTCAGAAGGTAAAACTTCCTTGTGAATAATATCAAACAGTTTTACATGATCTGGGAGATATCCCAAAATCTCCTAAACTAAGAAAATAAAATGCAAGTGAAATCTTTGAGACATCCCCTAACTGCTCATCATATCTACTGTCAATTCGAATTTACCTTCAATAGAACACAAATATCCAATTAGAAAGATATTTCATTAAGAAAACAATAAAAAAATTATTCCACAGACTTAGCTATAGAATCTTCTGATTCTATAGCTAGTCAAGAATAGCATACAAGACCAGATAGCAATCAAATAAAATCAAATCCAATCATCTTTTATTAATCATCAAAAAACGAATTACCAATGATTCAAGTGAAACTATCATTTAAATTAAACAATATCAAAATGAATGCAATCGAAACAGAGTAAAAAATGCTCTGTTTTTAGTTACCATAAAACTAGGTCATATATCAATCAAACTGTTTCATATTAAATGAAATGAATGGTGAATCGTATCATATGGGATTCGATGTAATCCAATACAATCACAACCATAATTTAATCCAACAAACTCATAATCTACCATGGTCAACATCGATTTGATACTGCTGTAACGATAAGCATAAGATTCCTGTTGTTTCAATCAAAAACCAATATGGGAAGGTTGTTATGATACAATCAAAATGAAAAATGCATAACAGTATTAACCATCTTTTCCATAGATTTAGATTGTTGGGCGTTACACAGTCAAAATTCAACATCATTGATAACCATAAGCTGGGTAGCAATCAAATAAAATCGGGTTTGAATCAAATATAGAACAATTCATCATCCTGGGTATGATCATTTCCGTTTTACAAATCCATTCGTAACCGAATATCCATTGTCATTTCCATTCAAAAGAGAACAGGGTCGACGGGCCACAACAAATTTACTGGCTGGGACTTGCATGACTGTTACGATTTGTATCAATTCACGATTTGGGTAAATATAAAACAAAACCTTTTTTAAACATAATCCAAACCGTATCTGAGCTGGTAAAAGTCATATGTAAATAAAATTGTAACAGATAACCATCGTTTACCCATCATGTGCATCATAACCAATTCGGATCAAAACATAGATCGTGTTTCGAAATTTGAAATGCAAAAACAGTTTGTGTCTATAATAGATGCAACAGAACATTCAATTGCAACCAATTTAAAACAACCAAATCCACATTATGATTAATAGGATCAAATCAAAACTAAAACGATAACGAAATTCGATTTATCAAAACAAAATTATGTACAACAATGCATGCTTATGTGTCAACACCAATCCACGCTGTAAACAGAGCTTATGAATGTGTCACATATAAACAGGGGACAGTCATACCAGCGAGGTTGCTCGGGCTATGCCAATTTCGAATTGAAGATTGCTGTAGCCGACTCGACGTTCTTGAATAGAATTGAACCTGTTGTTCGCTGTCTCTTGTCCGTGGGCTGCACCTTTGCATTGTGACTGGTGAGCTTTGCCACTTGATCCTCCAGAGCATGAATTATGGATTGCAACATCG